>ML794144.1:47785-60257 GCA_009831015.1 Picea engelmannii
TCCGAAAAATCTTGTGAACCGTAGATCTCAGCCCTAGTCTCTCAACCATTCATTTATGCCCTGTCTTTACTCTATGAGTGCAAAGTCATATTTTCTCCAAAACTTAGGATACATGCATATGTGGATTTTGTGCACTGCTTCCCTTGCTTTTGTCTCCATGGGGTTAGGAAAAACCACTCAACGTCAACAACCATGAATTTTCTTTTCTTTTCCTTTCCTTGAAAATAATTTGCAGAGATGAAATATTATTTGCAAGCCAAAATACATCTAGAGTGAAAATTTTCTAGTCAACAGATGATCCTATGAATTATAGGGTTATAACAGTGGCTCCACCTGGGGATGGCAACTCTTTTGGGAGGTGTCAAGAACCATTGAATTTTGAACATGCAAACTGGTGCTTTATTCTTTGGGCTGATCCCAAAATCTTATTCTGCAACCTGTACCTGTTTTGATCTTGCAACTGAAACCAAATCAAAGTGAACACTGTTGAAAAGAGATGCTCAAAATGATGAGCTTATTCACACTCTCCTACCTACCCTATACTGCTGAAAATCATGCTAAATCAAATAATAAAAAAACGCTAATGAAGCCAATCGAGTAGTTGTTGAGACTAGTGGACTACTTGACTGCTTGTTAACATAGTCAAAAAGGCATCCTTACCTTTTTCCCATAGATTCAAAACTGCAAAGTGTAATGGCCATTACCGAAAACATGATTGATCTTTACAACCGAGACCTCGACAATCTTGAAGAACAAAAGTAATGCCAGAGATAAATTGAGGCTCTGTAGTGAAAAAAGTCTCCATATAGGTGACTATATGATCAAGGTAGAAATGCCATGTTCCTTGATTTTTAGTTTCAGCCAAGTGAGCAACATGCTCTGGCACTGTATCTATGCTATTTTCATCCTCATGCACTTCCTGATATGGCTGCAAATGTTCTGGTGGGTTCTGAAATGACACTTCTAATGAACACGTCCTTGTAGTTGATTGCCTGATCATGTCAATATCATAACAGTTTTTCAGCTCATGACTGGCAGATGAAGAATGATTTTGACCGCACAGGTCATCCAACCGATCAACTATTGGAAAAAAAAAGACTGATAAGACTGTTGCATTGATTCAAATGAAATTTCTTGACTTTTTATGTATTTATCCTTCAACACTTGTTCAAAAGTCTCCTTCAAAATTTGAAATGAATTATAATCTAATGGGACAAAATTACATTCCACTGTTTCAAATCTTGTTTCGGGCTCTGGACTTCCATCTGGACTTTGAAAATCAAGGGAAAATAGTGATTGTGATTTTGGGTCTAAAATAGATCCCATGTCATCAATGACATCCTCTATTGACTCATCATAAAAAAATTGTCTTTACTATTCACAACTTGCCTAGAGTTTCTTTTCAGAAATTGAAAAGATGAGAAACATAAGGGCAAAGATTTTTCCCTTACTCTGAAATTTTCTGCATTTTCCTCATCATTGTCATGATTGTTGGATAGAGGCTAATTGTCATATATGAGTTGTAATTGATCTTCTTCATGCCAACGACATGTTGTTGGTTTCTCTGAACAATCACATCTATTTCAGCCTCATGATCATCATCATACTGATAGCACTTGGGTAGATTATCCAAGTAAGAAATTTCATCCAACATGCACATCATATCAGCTGGTTGTTCCTCTTTAAGTTGAGATGGAACTTCATCTTTGACTGTGTTGTGAATTGAATACATGAAATAATCATTATTCAAACCATGATACCAAGGATGAGCAGCAAAATGTTTGGTAACAATGACCTTTTCTTTCTCTGAAATCAATGGAACATGATGTCTTTGGACAACAAGCTCATCTTTCCTGTTGATCCTCTACATCATCTCTTCCATCACACTGGCCAAAATGTCCATTTTAGCTTCTAATGACTTCAACTGCTGCTTTTCTTTGTTCTTTACCTTTGACCTTTTGATCAACAAGTTGGCCTCCGCATCAACTGCAACCTTTTGCATTTCTTCAAGACTTACAGTGTTCCTTTCTCTTAACTGAAATGTCATCTTAGGATCGAAGGCATCTGGGTAATGCAAGTGAGCTGATCCTTGGGGTGGCCTTATATCAATAGGTATTGCATGATATACCTTATTCAGTTTGGCTGAAAACTAATGTATTGTCTCCCCTGGCTTTCTTTTCAAGTGGTCATACTCTTCTAGGATGAGGAAAACATTTCCCATGACCACCCATCTATCTAGGAAAACTTGCATAAATTGATGAAAATTTCTGATATTTGCAGCTGGCAGATTTCTAAACCAATTTTTAACTTTACCTTGCAAAGACAGGGCAAACATCCTTATATATACATCATCAGCTTCAACCTCATAAAGGTCAAGGAAATCTTCGAACCTCTGGATGTGTTTTTTAGTAGTAATATTGACATTCTCTCCATCAAACCTGGGCAGATTATTGGTGTAATTTGCAGAGAAGTCATGGAGGATAGGAGGAAAATCTAGGGGCTTATATCTATCTGGGATTTTGGCAGGTATAGGAGGTGAGGCAAGATGCTTACAACCATCTGTAGCTTTGGCAAGAGTAGGAGATAAAGCATGAGGCTTATGTCTCACTAGGACTTCTACATGTGCATCTAGGATGTGCACAGGTGTATGAGAATGTACATAATCTACAATTGGGGATATGATCTCTTGAGGCTCATTAGTTTGCAGATGATCAATGTAATCTTCAACAATATACTTTTGATCAAGCTTAAAATAAGACAAAACATAATTGCAGATAAAACCAAAGATGTCTTGAATGCAATTTGAGCTTGAGTACCTGGTATTTCTAGGTTGCTTGGCCATGCTTTAGGTTCTTCCTCCAGTGGAGTCTTTGAGTTGGCTCTGTCTGGAGATAATTGGAGTCACCAGGTGAATGATCTCAGCCTTCTTGTGTCTGGTCACTATTTACCATCAGTGATCAGATCTGGATCTTTGAAGTGCACACTGGGGAAGTTCCCCAGTACGGTCACCATTCTGTTAGCTCTCTGTAATTTTCCCAAGGCTGTGGAGGCAGTCACAGAGGCAACATCAAAACCGCTTCGAGTCATGGATCTAGCCCTCCAAGACTCAGATAGGAATCTCTCTGTCAAATTTAGATTTGTTTGAAATAGGATATTAGGCTAGTTATGCAGAACATGGTTATACTCTTGGAGTTTTCTGGTTGAGACAACAAAAGAAGACCATTGGGCTATGGGGTCTGTGACAAGTTTGAAATTAAACACATGTCTATAAGGTATTTCCATAGGGCAAGGTAATGCAGACTTTGGATCCTTTAGAAATAAAATGATGTAGAGGAGGAATAGACGAGATAATCAACTACAACAAAAAAGCATTCAATAATTTCTTCATTGTAGTATCAGAGGAAAACATTAAGATTCTCAAAACAACTGCACAGAGTATCAGGGATGAATTCTGCGTTAAATCTCCTTTTGAAAATTAGAAAGAGAGAAACATAATGAATACTGATTAAAATCACGTTCAACGAAGAAAGAACACTTCACCAATCGTCGACATACAAGAATCCTGTGAAAAAGTCCCTTTGTATTCCTAGTGAATCAGAAAAATACCACAGAGAATAGCCTTTTGGGGTGTAATCATCAACAACCTTTTACATTAAAATCTTCTGAATAAATAGGGGATATCCCCCAAGAAGTTGTGTCATTCAGATTTAACCGCCTCGGCCAAAAATAAACACAAATCCCCAAAAATCTCGAACTATCCGCCATGAAAGACGGGTCGAATTTATGCGAAAAAGAGGTCCACTCAGACACCTGTTTCTATTTAATAATGAAACCTAGGAAAAAAATGAAATAATTTATTGTATATGGGCTTGTGGTGGACAAAATCCTCCTTCGGTTTCGTCAAATTCACCTCCAGCTCGCCGTAACAGCTCCCGCAAAATCAGGACTATAACAGAAAAATGAAAAACTGGAAAAAGGGCCTTGAAGATGGATTTGATTCTCTCTTCTCGTAGAACCTGTGAAACAAATGGGAGAGGTTTTTTTTATTCATCCATATACGGAGAAAAACCTCTCTCTTTCTTTCAAAATTCGATTTATTCTGCCCGAAAATCGTTTTGCAAGTTGACTGGTCAAAATGTTGCGAAAGTGGTTTTTTCGGGGGCGGAGTGGTATTCCAGACCCCCCCTGAGGTGGTAAGTAGTTTTAGGGGGGGGGAGGTGGTCCGTTGGCATGTGGAGATGACACCTATCCAGGGGTGGTTTAATAAATACAACCATTCCGGACCCCCCCTCTCGTTAAACTTCGAATGGTGAGGGGGGGGTCCATAATTTTTCTTACCCATTGATTTAATTTTGATGTGATGTGAGGTATACGTGAAGTTGGGGGGTGGGTAGAACATAGGATAGGATTTCAGTTTGACTTTTGTTTTTTATTTTATATGTTTTAATTTTTATTTAGTTTACGTTTTTTGTTTTATTGTTTTATGTTTGTTTTATGTTTTATGTTTTTTAATTGTTTTATGTTTATTATATATTTTGTTTTGTTTTGTGTTATATTTTATATGTTTTGATAATTTGTTTTATTTAATCTTTAATTAATCAAAATCTAACCTAATTAATAACTTAGATTTTTAACATAATTATTAATTAATTAATTATTAACTAGTTTAACCTATTCTAACTATACTAACATTATTATTTGATCTAATTAACTTATTGTTATTTTTGTTTATCCTAAGTTTGATTATTCATGGATGGCTGGTGGGCGAGATGTGGCTAAGGGAAGAAAGGACAAGGGAATGAGTGGCGCAGAGGTGGATGAAGGATGTAGAAGAGGGGATGGGATCGAGTGAAAAGGATGGATGACACATTGGGACAGGGCCCGCCAAAGAAAAATGCCTCATTCCGGACCCCCCCCACCATTAAAGGCAGAACGGTTGAGGGGGTCTGGAATTCAATCTCAATCATAGATCTATGCGTCGACCTCTCTGTCGTTCAGATGCGTGCCTTCTTTATACCTGATTCCGGACCCCCCCTGCCATTAAAGGTAGAATGGTCCAGGGGGGTCCAGAAAAGCTTGTGAACCGTAGATCTCAGTGCCATCCTCTCAACCATTCATTTATGCCGTGTCTTTATTCTATGAGCGAAAAGTCACATTTTCTCCAAAACTTAGGATAAGTGCATTATGTGGATTTTGTGCACTGCTTCCCTTGCTTTTGTCTCCATGGGGTTAGGAAAAACCACTCAGCGTCAACAACCATGAATTTTCTTTTCTTTTCCTTTCCTTGAAAATAATTTGCAGAGATGAAATATTATTTGCAAGACAAAATACATCCAAAGTGAAAATTTTCCAGTCAACAGATGATCCTATGAATTTGATCTAGATGGATATCGGTGGCCACCCACCTTTTCCAATGGGCTCAAAACAATTTTCTGACATTTTTAGCAATTTACTAGTTTTAGCAGTTTTTCGGGTCCTGAACTTCTGGAGCCGTTTTGAGGCCCTAAACGATGTTTTTTGGGGTATGTTGCAGTAGAAAAACTTCATGATGAAATTTTGTTCAAATGTTGTAGTCCTCGGATAGATCTTTCCAGTGAGGTATTATATGCCTAAAACAAAGATCGTATGCAAAAGTTACGACCCCGGGAAGTTGATGTACTCACTTACCCAAACGGGGCCCACATGACTTTTGGCGCTTCATCTCCTAGGGTTAGGTTTTTGGATGTTTAGGACTTTTGGCATTCCTGTTTATGGTAAAAAGGCCTTCAGAGCCTCATTGTAATCATCTTCTTGTGAATGCGCACTGCCGTCACATCTCTTCTCAGAGATAAGCCGCCACCATTCCAACAAGCTTGTTTCCGCTGCATTTTACAGTTTCATCTTATTTCATTATTTAATAGAAAACCAGTTTTACTGTATCTCTGTTATTTTTGTGTTAAGCACCTGCTAATAATCGGTATTCATTTCGTTCTGCTCATAAAATCCGGATCAGAATTATAGGGTTATAACAGATAGAATGAAGATATCGACCATAGGAAATCCATCCAATGTTGTATGGTTGTGGGTGTTGTGTTGTTAGAAAATCCAATTGCTTGACGACCTATGTTGAGATTAAGTTATTTTGGCTTCCACTGTCAATAATAAAATGTAGCGGGGTCCTCTTCACCCAAATCTATGAATGGAGGAGGCTCTCCCCCTGCTCAGGACCCTTTGGTTATTCTTGTTGAATTGTTGTGGTCGCGACAGTAGAATTGGGTTCTACATCAATTATCTATCTCCTTTTATTATTGTCTGAATCAAGGTCCGAGTCGGGGCTCAAATTTGTTTCTTTGAGCTTGGCCACCAATGATTTTTTTCAGCAACATTCATCGATGTTGTGCCAAGAGATTTTGTGGAAATCACACCACTTCCCAGTGTCCTTATTCATCCTCCCATTTCCCTTCTATTCCTTTGGCTTGTATTGGTTTTCTTGGAGGTTGATTGTTCTGTGAGTTATGGCTACCTTTACCATACTTTGGTTGTTATGTATTTGCAGACCCAAATTATTGCTTGTTCCAGTGCTTAAAGTTTTGCTTGATTTTGACATCATATTGATAAGAGGCTCCGAGCGATGAAATATCTTGAAATTACATTTCAATTTGGTTGTACCTATGTAAAGCCCCACAGTATTTTAGAAGAAGATATCTCTCAGAGTATTTGATACTCATCTTGGTGTGCAAGGTATGGAAGGTATTTGTGAACTCTAACATAGTTTTCCCCCTCTCTTGAAACAACACGGTCCATCTCATGTATTCGTCGTCATAGTTTCCCAAAGGGTAATATTTCTCCTTGACCACATCCATAAAAAATCCCAAGTGGGCTCGACCCCAAATATTCTAGAATCCTCTATGAAATTTTTATCACAGTAATTTTCCCACCAATGTTTGACATGGGGGGGAGCCTTAAGGAGGGAAAAGGCGATATTTTCTTTGTCAGATTTTTTTTGAAAAGAGAAATAACCTTCTAGCAAATTAAACCACTTTTATAAAGCATCTGCATCGATCTGACCTTCAAATACGGGAACATAAAAATCAAATTGTACCTTGAATGGGGAATCATCTCCAAAGTGACTTATTGACAAATGCTTACCTACTATTGTTAGTAATCGTCGAAGTATTTGAGAAAAATTCTCCAACATCTCATTCCTATGTTGCGAAAGGGATTTCGCGAGCAACAAATTGATAGGATATTCTGTTCCCTCATCTCTCTTTTCTTCCTCCATGGGAGGCCTCTTGGGATGGAAAGAATGGTTATCCTCAAGAGAAGATACCTCAAGAGCCATCTCTCTACACCCTGACCTTGTCAGAGACATGCACTAAAAAATGAAAAGGAATAACCTGCTCTAATACCACTGATCCAGATCATTTTCAGAAATAAATGAAGGAGAAAATATGATAAGTAAATACACAGATATATTTCCAAAAACATAGAGATATAATAATGCACAAGTTTTATTAATGAAATAAATGTACAGAAATTGAAAAAATACAGAGTAATTGAACTCGCTAGAATGGTGGTATCTTATCTTTGAGAAGAGATGTGATGGTTACACTAATTCGTAAGAAGATGATTACAATGAGTCTCCAAAGAAATTTTTAACATAAAGCATAAATGAGGAAACCCTAAACATCCAAAAACCTAAAGCTAGGAGATGAAGAGCCAAAAGTCATGTCAGCCCTGATGGGGTAAGTTGGTACATCAACTTCTTGGGGTCATAAATTTTTCATACAATCTTCGTTTTAGGCGCATGATATCTCATTGGAAATAACTATCCGAGGAATAAACATGTTTCCATCACACTCTGGCTAAATCCTATAGTCTGACTATTCCATGCCCAATTGTTTTTGTTTAGGTCCTCAAAAAAACCCCGAAATTTTAGGACACGAAAAGCTATAGAAAAACTACCAAGTTGGAAACCCCTATTTTGAGCCAGTGGAATAGATCGGTGGCCACCAATTTCCACCTGGATCATTATTTTCCCTTTAGGAAGAAATGGTCCCCATTGCATCAACTTCCCTTGGAAGGTGGGGAATATTTTGTTTAATCTGAACCTTGATGAACTTCTTTCCTTACTGAAGTAGTTTCCCTTCTTAGCTTGTTGAAGGTTGTTATGAACCTATTGCTAGAGGTGTTGGATCCATTCAACTGATCTAGCTACATGATTTCACTGAGTGTGGGAGGCCTCTTTCAGTTAAGATGTGATATGATGAGTATGAAGGGCTCTATTGTAACTTTGTTGGATTGGGTAGTGTGGGGGAACCCTCGTAGGTGACACAACAATATTTGTGTTCTCTTATACAATTTGCTTCTTCTGTATAGAAAGGTCTTGGATCGAGGCTGCAGTGGTTGTGGTGTCCTTATGTTCACCTTTTTCCCATATTGTGAAGAGGATAAAATTTGCGGTATGAGAGATTTCTTTGCGGAATTATTTTGTTGGGACAGTAGTCGGGACTATCTCAGGTATCTTGTAGAGATGACACCCTAGGGTAATAATGATTCTACAGGGTCAAGACACATAAACAACATGATTATTCCACATATATTGATGGCCTAATATAATATCACAAAATTCTAGTGGGAAACATCACACAATACCTCATCCTTGAAAGGATTGATATCGTAGGACATGCGAAATTGTTGGATGTCATGAATATCTTGACCATGGATAAGTTTCCTGATGTTATATGGATGTGGGGTGGTTTTGTTGGTAGATCCAACTACCTGAAGACCTTTGCTAATATTAGGTTCTTCTGTCTTCCGCTATCAAAAATTTAAATGCAGCGGGGTCGCCTTCACCCACATATGTGAATGGAATAGGTGCTTCCCCTCCTCAAGATCCTCTGGTTCTTTTGGTTGTATTGTTGTGGTCACTATAGTAGCAATGGGATTTGCATCAATTATTTGTCTCCTTTTATCATTGTCTAAATCATATTCTCAGTCAGGGCTCATCTCTGTTTCTTTGAGCTTGACCACCAATGACTATTTTGAGAGACTATTTTGTCGGGACTACCTCGGGTATATTGTAGAGCTGACCCCCTAGAGTAACAATGACGCTATGGGGTTGAGACTCATAAAAAACATGTTTCTTCCACATATGTGGTTGGACTAATAGAACATCACAAACTTCCAGTGGGGAAACATCACACAGTACCTCATCCTTAAAGGGATTTATGTCATAGGACATGAGAAATTGTTGGTTGACATGAATATCTTAACCCTAGCGAAGCCACCTAATGTTATATGGATGTGGTGTGGTGTTGTTGGTAAATGCAACTGCTTTATGACCTTTTTTAAGATTAGGTTCTTTTGGATTCCTCTATCAACAATAAAATGCAGCGGGGTCCCCTTCACCTACATATGTGAATGGAAGAGGTGTTCCCCCTCCTAAACATCCTCTGGTTCTTCTGGTTGGATTATTGTGGTCACAATAGTAACAATGGGTTATGCATCAATTATCTATCTCCTTTTATTATTTTCTGAATCAGAGTCTGAGACAAGGCTCAACTCTGTTTGTTTGAGCTTGACCACCAATGAATATTTTGAGTGAAATTCATCAGTGTTGTGCTAAGAGATTTTGTGGAATTCACACCACTTCCTAGTGTCCTTCTTTGTCTTCTTGTTACCCTTATTTTCCTGTGACTTGGACTGGTTGTCTTGAGGTTGAATGTTCAGTGAGTTATGTCTTCCTTTACCATACTTTGGTTGTTGCAGATTTGCAGATCCAAATTATCGCTTCTTCTGCTGCTTAAATTTCTTCTCAATTTTGATAGCATATCGACAAGAAGATCCTAGTGATAAAATGTCCAAAAATTCCATTTGAGTTTGGATGTACCTGTGTATATCCCCATGATATTTTAGAACCAGATTTCACTCAGAGTCTTTGATACCCAACTTGGAGTGCAAGGTATGGAAGGTATTTATGAACTATGACACTGTTTTCCCCCTCTCTTGATGCAACATGGTCCATCTCATGTACTGGTCATCATAGTTTCCCACAGGGTAATATTTCTCCTTGACCACATCCATAAAAAATTCCCAAGTGGGCTTAGCCCTAAATATTCCAAACTCCTTTGTGGAATTTTTCTCCTAGTAAGTTTCCCACCAATGTTTGACATGGGAGAGATCCTTAAGGAGAGAAAAGGTGGTCTTTTCTTTGTCATAAAAATTGTGAAAAAAGAAATAACCTTCTAGCAAATTTAACCACTTTTCCAAAGCATCCGCATCGATCTAACCTTCAAATACAGGAATATCAAAATTAACTTGTACCTTGAATGGGATAGCATCTCCAAAGTGACTTCTTGAGAAGAAACACCTGCTATTGTTAGTAATTGTTGAAGGATTTGGGAAAAATTCTCCAACATATCGTTCCTCTATTTCCTGAAGGCTTCTACAAGAAACAACTTGATAGGATCTTCTTCTCGCTCGTCTCTATTTTCTTTCTCCATGGGAGGCCAATTGCGCTGGTGAGAGCGGTTTTCCTCAAGATAAAATAGCTTAAGATCCAACTCTCTATACCCTAATCTTGTCGGGGACATGCACTAAGAAACGAAAAGGAGTAGCATGTTATGATACCAGTGATCCATATTATTTTGAGAATGAAATGAAATAAAAAATATGATAAGTAAATACACAGATATATTTTTAGAAACACAGAGATACAATTGTTGGATTACTGAGAGGGGGGGTGAATCAGTAATATCATAATTATAATCCTTTTTCTTCAAATGTTATATCAATGTAGAATTATTATCCAATAATGAGCAGTAAGAAATAAACAATCACACACATACATAGTACACCAATGTTTTACGTGGAAACCCAAATCGGGAGAAAACCATGGAATTCTTTTTCATATATGTCTTGAAGAATTACATTCATTGGAAGCACCAACTTCCTTTGTTTTCTAGTTGCAACTGGAAGGAGGCTCCAACCCCCCAGTTTCTCAAGCTACAACTTGAGGGAAGCTCGAACTCCCCAATTCTCTGGTTACAACCAGAAGGAGGCTACAACCCCCTATGTTCTCCAGCTACAACCGGAAGTTGGCTACAACCAGAAGGAGGCTACAACCCCCTATTTTCTCTGGATACAATCGGAACGTGGCTACAACCACCCGTCCTTGCCCTGTCCTGCCACCCTGAAGTAGAAGTAGAATGATGGAACCATTGTCACACTATCACTATGAGATATATTGTTGTAAACCTGTACCAATAAATCTGAACCATGCATCAACCTGTACCTCAACCTCTAATCAACCTGTACCATAAACAAGTGCATCAACCATGCACCAACCTGTACCAAACAACCTGTAATCAACATGTACCATAAACAAGTGCATCCAACCATGTACCAAGTATGTACCAATCATGTGCCAACTACTCATCAACTATGACTCATCAATATGTACCAACATCATCAACTATACACCTCATGTATGTGCCAACTCATCAACTACTTGTCTCAACCATGTACTCAACATGTACCTCAACCAAAATCCCTCATCAATTTCATCATCCAAATCTGATTTGTATCTCTGTAATACATATGGTGTTTATGATCACATTCCTGCAAACCTTCCTTAACTTTAACAACAAGAGACTATCATTTTCATCAAACTTTTCTTTAGTCTCACATGCCTAGTTTTGGATTAGTCAACAACCCTAACGTGAAGTAATCATACCTTTGTACATGTAATGTATAAATATATGAAACTGATACACATTGTTATTCATTGTGTTTTATGCAATTCCTCCAAGTTTCACTTCTTGGAACCTCTCAAAAAATGAGTTATAGAAAAAATGGCATACCTTTCTGAATTTTGGCTTATTCTAGAGAGCGAACTTGTAGAGCGTTCCCCGCATGAAATATTTGTTGAAATGATCTAAAACTTTTACAAAACATACTAAACATTGTACCCTAACCAACACATTTGGTCTCGTTGAATTTTGATCTATTATGAAGAAGTTATGATGTTTTTACCCGAAACACTTGTTTTTGACTAGTTTCAGGACTAGCTACAAACCCTATTTTCCATGGAGTGTAACTCCCAAAATACACCGACCCACAAGATGAATGTTTTACCAAAGATACTTGGATATGTTTTCTCAATTTCATAGCAATTTCATGATTTTAATCATTATAGAAAAAAAGTTATAGCGAAAATGGTGAGATGACATGTAAATAACATGCCTTAGAAAGCACCATCTAAATAATTTATCCTTTCTTGCATTTTGACCTTATTTTCTTCACTTTCATCAGAATTTCAGCTTATATATCCTTTGGTTACCTCAGAAACCTATAGGTATTCAATATGCTCAAGTGTATCTAAAATGAGAGAGCCTTGCCTCTTATTTATACTCTCCAAGTAGCTTCCTTAAAAACATCTTCTAGGTCACTTGGCCCCACTTTCCTTATTTTAGGGTTAACCCACTTCTAA
>ML794144.1:60568-98901 GCA_009831015.1 Picea engelmannii
TACTTTGACCTTTTGGGGCTTCTAGATGACATATGAGGGTCCTCCAACTTCGTAAGGCCATAACTCTCAAACCGTGAGGAGTTATGTGACGTTCCACATACCACCAGAAATGGAATGACATGTACTATCCATATAGAATAGTACTATCTGCAAATATATCATAACTCATAGCATTACCCATCAAACAAACTTGGGTCCATTACCCAAACCTGGGGTCTCCAACTTCTCACGGCCATAACTCTCTAACCGTGAGGAGTTATGTGACGTTCCACATACCACTGGAAATGGAATGACAAGAAATATCCATATATGATAGTTTCCCTGGAAAATTCACTATCATTCATCTCATTATTCCACAATTAACATGGGTTCTTTTACTCTACAAAGCGTCTTCCTGTGAGGGATTTCACCATAAGGGGACCACTTTGGAGTTCATCCATATTTACTTCTTATAAACCATGAAAAAACAATAATGAGTCATATTTACATCAAACAATATTGGGTCCATTACCCAAACCTTTTTTCTATGGGGATTTCTTCAAGGGTTGACATCAATGAAAACCAACCTTAATCAACAATATCCCTCTTTGGCATTGATGGAAACACTCTAATGCAATAATGAAATCATATCACTCATGCTCCCCCTGGAACAATGCCTCTATCCTCTACATTTGATAAATCTGCTCCCCCTGGAACCATGCCTCTGTCCTCTGCATCTGTTAAATCTCTCCCCCTTTTTCATGAATGGAAAATGTATCTTTCCATCCGGGGTTGCTCCCCCTGACTAAACTATCCTTTTATGGTGCTTCCTTATGTACATATAAGACATATAAGATAAGAATTCAAAAAACATTTATTTTGGAGTAGAAATAACTCCCTGTCTTTGGTGAAGATATTCAAAGGCTTCCCATGGAAGTGGTTTTGTAAAGATGTTTTCCACTTGTTCTTTTGTGCCCACATACTCAACTCTGATGTTCTTTTCTACAACCTGTTCCTGTAGAAAGTGATACTTGATTGGAATGTGCTTCGTCTTGGAGTGCATCACCGAGGTTTTTGAGATACTGATGGTGCTTGTATTATCAAAATATATTGGAATGAACTGATCATACTCAACTTGTATATCTGTCAAAGTTTGTTTCATCCAAAGAACTTGTGTACAACATGTTTTTGTTACAATATACTCTGCCTCGACTGTAGATAGAGATATTGATGATTTTTTCTTGCTCAGCCATGATAATAAACACTCACCCAAGTAGAACATTGCTCCACTAGTGCTTCGTTGGTCATTCATAGAACCTGCCCAATTTGTGTCTGTGTAGGCAATTAGTGATAGATCCTTTCCTTTTGGATACCATATCCCAAAATCTCCTGTTCCTTTGAGATATCTGAAAATCCTCTTCACTGCTAATACATGTGATTCCTTCAGTGCTGCTTGAAATCGTGCCACCTGTCCAACTACTTGCATTACATCTAGTCTGGATGTTGTCACATACAATAGGATGCTAATCATTGACCTGTATTTCCTTTGACCTGTAGACTTTGAATCATCATCTTTGCTCAACTTGCAACTAGTTTGCATGGGAGTGATAACTGGTTTGCAATCTTCCATTCCGAACCTCTTTAGCATTTCTTTGATATACTTGGTTTGAGAAATAAAAATTCCTTGGTTGCTTTGACGTATCTGAAGTCTCAGAAAGAAGGATAGTTCTCCAAGTAGTGACATTTCAAATTCTTTCTGCATATCTTTTGCAAATTCCTGGCTTAACCTGTCATCATCACTACCAAAAATAATATCATCAACATAAAATTCAATTAATAAAATATTACCTTGACTTACCTTGATGCAGAGGTTGTTGTCTGCACTTCCTTTTCTGAACCCTGCCTACTGCAGATACTTATCTAGTCTGGTGTACCATGCTCTAGGAGCCTGTTTTAGACCATACAAGGCCTTCTTTAATTTACACACATAATCTGTGTTCTCTGACAACTGAAATCCTTCTAGTTGTTTAATGTAGAATTCTTCTTCAAGTTCCCAATTCAAAAAAGCTGATTTTACGTCGATATGATATACTTTAACATTTTTGGAGCATGCATAAGCTAAAAGAAAACATATTGCTTCCATTTTGTCAATTGGGGAAATTGTCTCTTCAAAGTTGATTTTTTCAATCTGAGCATATCCTTTACATACCAATCTAGCTTTGTTCCTTGTAACCTATCCATCTTCATTCAATTTATTCCTGAAAAATCCATTTTGTGCCGATCACATTCTTATTTTTTGGTCTTGCAACCAATTCCCAAGTGTCATTTTTCTCTATTTGATCCAATTCTTCATCCATGGCCTTATTCCAAAATTCATCCCTGCTGGCTTCTTCAAAACAGTTTGGTTCAATTATATATAAGTGTGCTGGGTGTGTTTGTTCTAGTGAACACATTCTTCTTCTAGTCTCAACTCCTGCATCTTTGTTTCCGATAATTTGATCTGAAGGATGATTCTTTTGTACTTGTTTACTGGGTGTCTTTGGAGACACTTGCTAAATTTTCTCTTCTACTTCTATCAATTTCTCTTCATCTTCCTCTTCTACTTATTTTTCATCTCATGCTTCTTCTTCTAAGGGTTGTTTCATTCATTCATTTTCTTCCTTTGATTCTGGTCTACCTGTTTCATCAATTGTTATGTTGATGCTTTCCACAACTTTGTTCAATATTAGATTGTAACACTTGTATTCTTTCCTTGTACTTGAGTAACCAACAAGTACTACGTTTTCCGCATGAGAGTCAAATTTTCCCATTCTTCCATCTTCTCTTTTGATGTAGCATTTGCTTCCAAAAACTCTGAAGTGCTTCACATTTGTTGGTCTTCCTTTCCATAGCTCATAGGGAGTTTTGTCAGTGTTGGTTCTAAGCATTACTCTGTTTTGAATGTGAAATGATGTATGCACTACCTATTTCCAAAAACCTATTTGTCAATTTGTAATCCATTAGCATTATTTGAGCCATTTCCCGTGTAATTATCATCCATTACGATAATGTTACTTTGTCTTTGAACCACTCTCTGAACCAATCTATGAATCAATTCTCTGGTCCACTATCATATATCTATACAAACCTGCTATGTGTTCTTACAAATCCATATCTTTCCATACTGTCCAAGACTCTACTTGTGCAACTGTCCATAATGCTAACCCATTTATCATTATACTATCAAACTGTACTTCTGCTCACTAATTGCTCTAAATCTGTCTTATCAAACTCTGCAATCTTCTCGAACGATGGTTCTTTGGTTTGTCACAACTATCGCATACACTCCCCCCATCTAATATTCATATTACTTGGGAGTCTCTAAGCCGGATGGCTCAGAACAATTCCTACTCTTATGTGTATTCATTATCATCTTCATTGGTAGATTGATTATCTCTCTGAGCTCTGACTTCTTTCTTTCTATCTGTGGATTCATCTTTCACTACAATGCCTGAAAGTGCAATCTCTTAAACCTGTTCCTTATTTACTTTCCCTTCCTTTCTTTCAATTATTTTCCAAACCTTTCTGTATCTGACATCTTTCTTTTTCTCTGTAGAATTTTATTCATCTCGTTTTGTTGTCAATCTTGTGATCTCTAGTACCTGGTCTTTGTTCACCTGTTCTTCTTGTTTTCTTATCCATACTTTATTATATCTGATATTAGTATTCTCTTTCATGGAAGTATCAGTCATGCTTCTACAATCACTGGCTATGTGTCCATAGTTATGACATTTGTAACACTCAATGTTACGTGCGGCCACATAGGCACTTCTTGCTTGAACATTTCTTTTATAGTCCCTACAATCTGCAACCTTATGTCCAAAGTTAGTACAATACAAACAATGACCATAAAATAAATTTGCATACCTGGGAGTGAATGATCTTCTTTGTGGCGTATTCCTTCTGAATTTTTGTCTTAACTGATCATGATCATGATTGAAGCTTCTTTGTGGCTTGAACATGGATGGTTCCCTTGAAGATGTATCTTTAATAGTTTTCTTGGATTCTGGTTGACCATGATTCCTTCCTTTGATTACTTCTCCATAACTCTTTCTATTTTCTTCATTCTTGTTTTCTAGGAACCTAGAGTGTTTCTCTTCATTCTCTATAATTGATGTGGATGTTTCTGTCTCTTCAACGTTCATGTTGAGCTTGACGATTTTACTTCTCAATGTGACAACTTCTTCTTCAAGCTTCTCAACCTCTTCTTCTTTCTTCATTATCTGAGACTTCATGACTTCTTTTGTTCTTTTTGCTTCTTCAAGCTGAACTTTTAATGTGATTATTTCTTCTTCAAGTCCTTTCTCTTCTTGACCAAACTCTACCTCAAGCTGGTTTAGATCATTAGTTCTTTCCTTAAGATGATCTGTCAATATCTTTTCTCTCATTTCTACTTCTTCCTTCTGTGTTGTTATGTTGGTTTCCAAACACTGCTTTTGATATTCAAGATTGTATTCGATCTTTATAGCTTCTTCTAGCTAAGTTATTAAGTTCATGATGACCTGTTGGGCTTCTTAAAAAATGTGAACACTTTCCTTTTGTTTCATCAATTCTTTCTTGAGTGAATTGTTTTCTTCTCTTAGTTAATCTAAAGCACTAATCAATTCTTCTTCATAATTGTCTTCCTTTTCAATTATTTTTCTTGTCTCATTTCTTTCATGGCATTCTATTTCAAGATGTCCACTTTTTTCACAATTAACACAAAACAACATACCTCTGGTGATTATGTACTCTTCATCTTCTGAATCTTCTTGACATGGTGAACATAATTCTTTTTGATTTGTATCTACATCTTCTTTGACATTTTCTGAATCTGTGATGGGTGAAGAATATATGTCATGTAACTTATCCCAAAGTTATTTTTCTGATGAACATTTACCAACATTTTCTCTTACCGGATTAGGTAATCCTTCCCAGATGAAATCCATTGTTATTTTGTTATTTTTCCTCAATTCCTTCTTGGTTGTAGTCTTTTCCCTTTTTGAACTATCATATCTTGTAAAAACTGATAGCCAAATATAATGTCCCTGTGCCTGTAAAAATACTTCCTTCCTTATGCTCCACATATCATACTTAAAACCATTCTAACCATTAAACATTGGTACTCCATTCTCAGAATAATCCGTGATCTCCTTCCAGTGGTTAAATTGTTTCCTTAAGGAACTGGCTCTGATACCAATTGTTGGATTACTAAGAGGGGGGGTGACTCAGTAATAGTGTAATTACAATATTTTTTCTTTAAATGTTATATCAATGTAGAATTATTATCCAATAATGAGTAGTAAGAAATAAACAATCACACACATACACAGTACACCTGTGTTTTACGTGGAAACCCAAATCGGGAGAAAACCACGGAATGTTTTTTCTTATATGTCTTGAAGAATTACATTAATTGGAAGCACCAACTTCCTTTGTTTTCTAGATGCAACTAGAAGGAGGCTCCAACCCCCTAGTTTCTTAGGCTACAACCTGAGGGAAGCTCCAACTCCCCAATTCTCTGGCTACAACCAGAAGGAGGCTACAACCCCCTATGTTCTCTGGCTACAAACAGAAGGTGACTACAACCACCTGTCCTTGCCCCATCCTACCACCCTGAAGTAGAAGTAGAATGATGAAACCATTTTCACACTATAACTGTTAGATATACCATTGTAAACTTGTACCAATAAATCTGAACCATGCATCAACC
This sequence comes from Picea engelmannii, assembly GCA_009831015.1. Classification (NCBI taxonomy): domain Eukaryota; kingdom Viridiplantae; phylum Streptophyta; class Pinopsida; order Pinales; family Pinaceae; genus Picea; species Picea engelmannii. Next base: position 66,279 of record ML794144.1, read on the forward strand.
ATGCATCAACCTATAATCAACCTATACCATAAACAAGTGCATCAACCATGCAACAACCTGTACCAAACAACCTGTAATCAACATGTACGATAAAAAAGTGCATACAACCATGTACCAATCATGTGTCAACTACTAATCAACTATGACTCATATATATGTACCAACATCATCAACTATACACCTCATGTATGTGCCAACTCATCAACTACTTGTCTCAACCATGTACTCAACATGTACCTCAACCAAAATCCCTCATCAATTTCATCATACAAATCTGATTTTTAGCTCTATAATACACCTAGTGTATATGATCACATTCCTGCAAACTTTCCTTAACTTTAACAACAAGAGACTAGCATTTTCATCAAACGTTTCTTTAGTCTCACATGCCTAGTTTTGGATTAGTCAACAACCCTAACTTGAAGTAATCATAACTTTGTACCTGTAATGTATAAATATATTAAAATTATACACAATGTTATTCAGTGATTTTTATGCAATTCCTCCAAGTGTCACTACTTGGAACCTCTTAGAAAAGGAGTTATAGAAAAAATGGCATACCTTGCTGAATTCTGGCTTATTCTAGAGAGTGATCTTGTAGAGCGTGCCCCGCACGGAATATTTTTTGAAATGATATGAAACTATTACAAAAAATACTATAGATTGTACCATAACCAACACATTTGGTATCAATGAATTTAAATCTGTTATGAAGAAGTTATGACATTTTTACCTGAAACACCTGTTTTTGACTAGTTTCAGAACCAACCACAAACCCTATATTCCACGGAGTGTAACTCTCAAAATAAAACGACCCACAAGCTGAATTTTTTACCACAGATACTTGGATATGTTTTCTCAATGGAATAAAAATTTCACAATTTGAATCATTACAGAAAAAAAAGTTATAGTGAAAATGGTGAGATGACCTGTAAATAACATACATTAGAAAACACCATCAAAAGAATTTATCCTTCCTTGCATTTCAACCTTCTTTTCTTCACTTTCCTTAGAATTTCTGCTTAGATATCCTTTGGTTACCTCAGAAACCTATAGGTATTCAATATTTTCAAGTGTATCTAAAATGAGAGAGCCTTGCCTCTTATTTATACTCTCCAAGTAGCTTCCTTAAAAACATCTTCTAGGTCACTTGGCCCCACTTTCCTTATTTTAGGGTTAACCCACTTCTAATTTCTCCATTAAACTTATTATTGAAATAATTTATTTTTTGTTAACTTTGAATTATAATACACTCATTACTTCACTTTATTATTTACCTTTTAAAATCTCTTAAACCACTTTGACTACTTTGACCTTTTCAGGCTTCTAGATGACATATGAGGGTCCTCCAACTTTGTAGGGCCATAACTCTCAAACCGTGAGGAGTTATGTGACGTTCCACATACCACCAGAAATGGCATGACATGTACTATACATATAGAATAATATTATCTTAAAATATATCATAACTCATACAGTTACCCATCAAACAAACTTGGGTCCATTACCCAATGCTGGGGTCTCCAACTTCTCATGGCCATAAATCTCTAACCATGAGGAGTTATGTGACGTTCCACATACCACCGGAAATGGAATGAAAAGAACTATCCATCGAGGATAGTTTCCTTGACAAATTCATTGTCCTTCATCTCATTAATCCACAATTAAGCATGGGTTCTCTTACTCCGCAAGGCATCTTTCTGTGAGGGCTTTCAACATAAGGGGACCACTTTGGAGTTCATCCATATTTATTTCTTGTCAACCATGACAAAACAATAATGAGTCATATTTACATCAAACAATATTGGGTCCATTACCCAAAACTTTGTGCTATGAGGTATTCTTCAAGGGTTGACATTAATGACAACCAACCTTAATCAACAACAATAATATACAAGTTTTATTAATGAAAGAAATGTACAGAAACTGTAAAAATATAGAGTGAATGAACTCATTAGAATGGCGGAAACTTATACCTGAGAAGAGATGTGATGGCTACTATTGGAGTAGACAGTTTTGGGGTTCAACATAGTAAATGAGGAAGAAGGGACTAAGGAAGCAAGGCACACCAAGAAATAAGGAAAAGTAGCATGACAAAGGGAAAATGAAGCAGTGCGCCAGGAAATAAGTAAGATCAATGCAGAGTCAAAGCATGGAATGGTTGGATCGAAGACAAACCACACAGAAGGTAGTTATAAAGTGGAAAAGTGGAGTCCACTTAGAATTAGGGTTTTGATTCATGATGTAAGGGTTTTTACCTAGTTTTTTAAGATAAATATAGCATGTATGAGGTAAACAGGAAGGCATTGTTATCTTATATTTTAGGTATCACTTTGTATGACTGAAGTACTTTAAGCACCTTTTGAGATATGAGTTGAAGTATTTGTTTGGTTGAGAGCTGTGGAACTCAAATGGAGTTAGTTTTGAGATATAATTGAGGGTTACGTCGCAAGCTTTGGATCTTGGTGCGACGCTGGTCAACCTCACCAGTTCTAAATCCATGATGTAATGTGCATAGTGTAGGACATTTTCTATGAAGAATAATAAATAAAGAAGAATATCTTTGTGGACGTAGCCCAGGGGGGTGAACCACGATAAAAATGGTGTCTCTATGTGTGTTGTGTTGATTTGATGTGCTTTATGATGAATGAATGGATAGATGAATGCATTTGTTAGAGTTTAGTTAGAGCGCGCACTAGAATAATCATGCATAATGAATATTATTGAATGGATGAAATAATATAACTGATGAATGTTATATGCATGTTAAAATAGAAGAAGAAGTATAATAGGTATAACATTCCCACGAGTTCCATCCCTTCCATGATTCCAGACACTTGGGTCATGAAATCACCCATAAGCCATATCGAGTGAGACTACGTTGTGCACTCTCTATGTGGTGTATCCTTTTGGTTTACCAAAAGGGCCGATGGTGAATAAGGTTTTTTTGGAGAACTAAGGTAGAACTCGAGCCAGTCCATACATCCAACAAATGGTTCTGTTGTCGGGACCAACTCAGAAGAACAACTTGGAAGGCATTTAGTGAGGAAAAGTCAAGAAGATGCAATGGTAGAAAATAATGTTTAGGCCATGGAACCCTACAAAGAAAGAGATTGAAATATGGTTGGAGACAAAGCATATTGATTTCGCATAGAAAGAGAATCAAAGCTCCAGGTATACACCACACTAGTATCTGCATAGGTATGTTTTTACTGATTTGCATGAGGCATATTTCTGTTATTTTCCAGAGTTGTTATAGAAGTGGATATTGAGGTTGAAGGATACTCATCTGAATAATCGGATAAGGATAGTAGAGTGGACTGTTGAGAACATTGCGTGGTTGGAAAATGTTAATAACAAATTCACACGCGAAGTGGATTTCTGGTTAGACAATATTACTTTAGGGTTTATTACTGAATTTGCAGTCGATACAGTGAATTCATATACTGATGCAGAGAAAGATTTCTTGAAGGGACTAAGAGGGAGTTACATTAGGTCTCTTTACATGTCAATTAATATATTATTGCATGATAAATGCATGATGACCATGGAATCAGACAGCTAAATCACTCTCCACACATGGGGGAGCTGGGGGAAGCACTAAGGAAGATCTGAGATATGGAGAGGGATTTGGACAAAAGAAAAAAGAAGGAAGCAATCCACCCCACAATGATGGATGAGGAACAAGATAGGGAAATAATAAGGAGAGTGGGAGTGATGTGAAATAGATGAACCTTCCATTATAAGATCAATAGTAAGAAGAGGGAAGTAGTTGAGCAAGAGGGATTAAACAGTGATGAGGAAGAGCTAGAGGATATCTATGCGACGGGGAAAATTTAGGAAATATCGCGTTCCACATATGAGAGGAAATCTAGAGGTCAGAAATCTAGCATAGAATAAGGCTCTCCATTACAGATCCAAATTAGTGTGGAACCCACAACCCCATGTGCGACCAATACATATGAAGAAGAAAAACTAGTTAACCAACAAGTGATTAGTGGTAGAAGGATTTTTACAGGATGTGGGCCCAGTGGAAACTCAAGAAGAAGTATAAGTCCAATAAGTAGCAGTCAAGTATCTACACCGTGCGGAGGTGGTAGTAAAAAAAACTTCACAATGGTAGGACACGAATCAAATATTAGGATACCATAATTTCGAGGAGAAGGATTAGATAACCCAAAGAAGAATTTGTTTATCTATGAGAATATATTGGCCTCTAAGCATATTATAGATGAAGATACAAAGGTTGTGTAGTTGGAAATCACATTCAGAGACCGTGCATTAGACTGGTAAATGGGTCTCACAAAAAATAATCCAACAGGAGTGCCTACAACTATAGGATATGTGAAGAAGCAATTGATTAATGAATTTAAGAAACCAAGTTCAAAGGATCAATTCATGACTGAAATGATAGAGATTAAGAAGAATATAGAAGAATCAGTCTGGGATGTGAACCAGAGGTTTAAAAGACTAAAAGGTAAGTTGAAGTACCCTATTATTGATATGCAACATAGAAATTTATTTGTTAACTCCTTATTGCCACATTTGAAGTATCCTTCGAGGAAGAAAAAGTTTCAAACCTAGGCTAAGGCCTTGTAAGCAACATTGCAGTTAGAGGAAAATGAATATAAGCAGAGAGATCTAGTTGTAGAAGAGATGAGGCAAGATTTAAAGAACTTAACATTTCGGTTAAATCAGAATAAAGGTAGGGAGAAAAGAGAATATGTCTAGTGTAGATTATGCAAGACAAAATGTTATCATAGGAATGAGAGTCCATTGTTTTCACATTATATAGGAGTAACTATGACAAATCCTTTATCTTCAGGAGGACCATGGTGTGAGATATTTAGAACACATGGGCATGATCCCTATCATTTTCCCATGATGCAGAAGTATCATAAAGTACCAAAGAGTACATTTTATAATTTTTGCAAGTCAATTGGACATGAAGACAAGGACTACAAAACCTTGAAATAATGAAGGAGAGTACATCAGATGCATATAGGGTGAAATATGAGTTAATGACAACAAAACCTGCATAGAAACCGCAGTATAACAATGTGAAACAACCAAAATATAATGTCGCACAACAATTTCAAGCACAACCTCAGTACAACAATGTGAAACAGTTTCGAGCACCACCGTAGTATAACAATGCACAACAGTGCGCGGTGCCACCAAAGTACAATAATACGTAGTTGAAGTAAAATTAGGGACCCCAATATAATACAATGCGTGAAGATAATCAGGGTAACATAGGGGGATTTATAGGAGGAGGTCGGGGAGGAAGAGGCTTCAGAGGAGATAGAGGACCTGCAGTTTGTCACAACTATCAGAAACCTAGACACTATGCCAAAGACTATCCACAACCACCTGGGACATGTATGTTATTGTCACACAACAGACCATGAGACATAATATTGTCCAACACTTCTGGTAAAGATACAAGACAAGAGAAACCAGAATAATCATAATGTACAGTGGATTGTTGTGGAGAAAAGAGAAGAGGATGGGAAAAAGATCAACATAGTTACTAGAGGTGGAGGAAAGAAAGGAGAAGATGCAACAAATAAGGATCAAGATCAGTATCAGTGAGTGAAGAAGAGTACAACGCCTGAACAAAAGTTTGATGCACGCAAAGAGAAAGAGATATTCAAAGAATCTAAACAAGAGATTCTGAATGAAAACGTTGCATTGACTTCAGGAACAAATCCAATAGAGGATATACCAGTGTATAACATGCCTCCATTATTTGATCAGACCAACAAAGAGCATCCTTTACAAAAAGTAAGTAACTTAAGAAACTTTTTGGGGTATTGTGTAAAATTGTTGAATGCTAAAAAATCTTTACAAGTATTGCAAAGTCTATTAGAAAAGTGTAATTCAAATGAATAAGGGGTAAAGAGAGAGAATCAAGTTATTAAGAAGAGAAGAAAAAGTAGGGAATTTGGGTTGAATGCAGACATTGGATATTTCAATATGGGGGATATTATACTAGACCTAGGGTCTGAATTCAATGTTTTTCCAAAGAAGACATGGGAAGCTATGGGAGAACCAACATTGGGGTATTCACCTATCCAATTGAATTTAACAAATCAACATAGAGTGGTTCCAATTGGTAGATTGAAGGGGAAACCAGTAGATCTAGATGGTGTGTTTCTATAGTGGGAAAACCCCCCTATGGACTACACTAGGGTTCAAAATGTAGGTAGAGATAACCATCTAAAGTCTCCTACTTTTTAGAAACTACCCTGACTACACCCCACAATCATGCATAAAACACAAGGTAAAAAGATCTGGTAACTCTACCTTAAACTCCACGTCCGGTGTCGATCCTTTTGCATTCGGTTGCTCCTCGACTGCAAGTCTCCTCCCAAGGCTGACCTGCATTCATAAACATACAAAAAAAGAACTACAAACATGAATCTTATATATAAATTAGTGGGTTATATGTCATAATTAAACATAAATCAAACATAAAGATTGAACACATCATATTTGGGACACAAAAAATATTCCTTTTTATTTATCTCACAAAGTTACTTACAATGAGATCAACGATTTCTCCTTGAACCTGGTCTGGGATCCTCTTCACCAAGCTCCAACTGCGCTTCCATGTATCTTTCTCCTCTTCAACTCTCTCTACGGAATGGATTAGGCTTGCAATGGAGGAAAAAGGCAAGAATAGGGAATTCTGGCTCAAAACTCACAATGTGGCTGCAAATTCTTGGGGCAAGGGGGGAAAGTGAAATGGGCAGAGTTTCACTGTTCTTATGCTTAGATTTGGAATGAGACCCCAAAAACTCCTTTTATATGAAAAAAGGATGTTTATTCAGTTGGGTAATGGGCTATAGGTGGTGGGACAGTTGGGAAACTACCCAATAGACCGTAATCTCAACGAATTCCTTGCAACTTTTTGATTTTTAGAACTTTTGCGAGTATACACAGGACGTAGTGGTGAAAATAGCATACATACGTAGGAATTAATGGTAAAGATAGTGTACGTATGTGGACAATAATGGTGCAGGGTGTGTACATCTTCAAAAATAGTGTTTTTAAGAAGAGTTGCTCAGTGATTGCTTGGAAAAAACGGTAAGTAAGAGGGCCTGATGTGAGGGATGCATGTATGGTGAAATTTAGGGTTATAACAGATGCCGCCTAATGTGTGATGTCATAAGAGAATCAATGGCTGAAATACATTACAAATATTCACCAACGTACGAAGCGAGTGAGCCCGGGACCAGAGTTCGGGAGGTGCCATCTGCAAAAATAATAATTGTCTCACCGAGGCAGGCATACCCATGCTTGGGATGAAATAAATCATGGATGCCAATCAAATACACTACATATCCATGCCATATAACTAAATAAAGTGTACCCATGAGCAATACACAGTGGATCTACATCTCAAAATCCAAGATATACTTGTATAGTATCCATCTTCAAGAAGCCAATGATGCCTGATGGTTGGAGATGAGGCCTTCAGAGTTCAAGCAACAAATTCAAGATCTTTAAAACTCTGGTAGGATTGTAATGTGAGTGTACAACTTCACTACCCATAGGTATTCAATGACTCATCAAGAAAGGACAAGAGGATCTCAGTGATCAGGGAGAGAACTTCAATGATTTCAATCAAGGAATTGATTGGACTTTTGGGGATGGTCGGGCATGAGGGAAAGAGAAAAATTGTAGAGAGGCCGACTCAAGTTGGGTAAAGCTTCTGTTGGAAAATAGCATGACAGATTATTAGACTTGGGTAGCATGACATTGACATAAGTTCACGATCCAGGAGGCAATGCAAACTCTCCATTTGTTTGGAAGAATAACCAAATGGAGGATGACATAGCTCTATGTAAGAAGAACAACTTCCTAAGATAATATTAAATCCAAATATTGATGAACAAATGAAAGGATGTGCTTTGTCCAAGGGCAACTCATTGTGCTTCCATAAAAAGAAAATATTTTTCCCGTCCTCTTTTTGGGGTATATTTGATTTTTTTTGTCTTTTTCAATAGTTTTGGAAATTTTGAAAAAGAATAAAAGAATGCTACGTTACAAAGGAGGAACAAGTGTCACAAAGCATACTAGTTCCAAGAGAAAGGAACACACTAATGTACATAACAAGTAGACATGTTTAGGGAAAGGACACTCGGGAAAATTCCTCCATGGGTCAAGGTGTCAAGACACAAAGGCAAAGTGCTACAAGGCTTTCATATAAGGCATGCTTCAAAATTTTAGTTAAGAGCAACATGGAGCTGGCATTAGGCCAAATATGCAAGGATGAAAATGTGATTAATAGGACACAATGATAATGTCCTTCAATGTAATTTTAACGAGCCCAGAGAAGGTAAGCTTGGTGGTTTTTCATTTTTAGAGAGTCTGAAAAAGCATAAAAGAAGACTCCACTAGGGTACCTTTTCCGAAGGTAGTCTAGTCAGTTTGAAAACGGGGTAAAATAGCACCGAAAAGACGTCTATTCAAAATCATTTTAATGAGTGTGACAAAGACGATATCACTCAACAATCTTTTCAATTTTAAGGAGTCTAAAAAGAGCTTAACGATGGACTCGCTGCCTTTTTCTATATTTAGTCTCCTTAGCCCAAAAAAGTAGAATTTGTTGAGGAGAACTCTCTCGGCGAGACGAATATCCCGATGTGTACCTTTTTCCTCCTTGATATATAGGCCATAAAAAGGGGTAAAATCATGCCAGTAGATGTTTTTCTGAACCAATTAACAAGTGTGAAAGAACAAGGCCACTCGACGATATTTTCGATTTTAAGGAGTCTAAAAAGAGATTAACTATGGACTTTGTAGGGGATGTTCTTCTGGACCATTTTAACGAGTGTGACGGAACAAGGTCACTCAACAATATTTTCAATTTTAGGGAGTCTAAAAAGAGCTTAACTATGGACTTCGTGGGGGTTCTTTTTTCGTAAATTTAGTCCCTTAGTCCCGAAAAAGGGTTAAACTTATACATGGGAATACTCTTCTAGTGAACCAAAGTTTCTAGAGAGTACCTTTGTTCATAAAATTGACCATTCATACTGAAAAAGGGGTAAACTACCGCCGGAAAGAAGTGCCTTCAATTTTTAGTTTGGTGAGCATGAAGGACAACAAGATCGCTCGACAATATTTTCATGTTTAAAGAGCTTGAAAAGGGTTTAAAAGAAGACTCGTTTTCTAGGAGTCCCGAGGGTGAGGTCAAGAGTGATGACATATTGGATGTATGAGGCTCAATCTCATCACTAGGAAAAGACTAACAAGGACTCTCGAGCCTAAAGCCATTATTGACAGCATGGACACCAAAAATGAAACCATGATCTACCTAGGGAATCCATGTAGAGGTAGGCTCTACCACCAAATCATGACACTTCTAAAGCAGTAATGATGGTTCCATGTCACAATTCAGTGGATTTGATCCTATGGTAAAGAGAAAAAGAAAACGATATGCAAAAAGTGGAGGTGGAATCCTAACTTAAATGCAAAAAGTTGGAAAAACGACTTTTACCAAAGAAACTTTAAAAGTGACCCATCTCCCAAAATGTTTTCCAAACCAAAAGTGAAGTGTATCATAACATCCAATGAGAAACTCAAGAACCATGTTAAATTATTTTCAAGCCAGAAAAAATGACAAAAGGGACAAAAAAAATGACAAAAGGGGCCAAAAAAGTCTATAAATAGAAGACGACAACTCATTGTCACTATTGCAAATTGAGAATTGACCAAAACGCCAAAAACACCCCTTTGCTAAAAGAGTTGATTCTGGGAGCTTCAGAGGACGAAACAAACTTTTTCTTGGACCATGTAAGTACAAACTATCTCCTCCTACATTTCCATACTTATTTCTTTCATTAATTTTAATTTTTTTGGGGGCACACACTCTTAAAAAGGGGCATCCATGCGTGTACGTGAGAAGAAAATACTATGCCCGTGCGCATACATGACTGTGCTCACTAAAACCCACGTACACCCTCAAAAAGGTAAAGAAAAAAGAAAATACAAGATTTAACTCCCCTTTGAACTTGTCATTGACAGGATGTATGTCCACTAGAGAGAGAGGGAGCATGAAGACATTGATTTTTTGTTCGAATAAGACCCTGTTGTTGTCACTGCATTCAAACAATGTGGGTTGTGGAAATTTTTACAGTGTCCACTCATGAGGGCACAACCCAAGCTACTGAATGCCTTCGTGGATTACTGGCACCCTGAAACTGAGGCTTTTATTCTCGAGGGAAATTCATTGATTCCAACGACTTAGGATATCTATTTTTTGTCTGGGCTCTCGAGGAGAGGGGAACTAGTAAACCTTCGTGATTTTCCTCCTGGGCCTCACAACATTGTTGAGTTGATCAAGAGACAATGCGAGGCTGGCACAGATAAAGTTGGTTCTCAGGTGTTGATCCACAAAATTACCAACCTATCATTGAAAGTGATAGTTTTACTTATTGGGCGGATTACTGGATTCGCGACCTTACATCAGGCCTCATGGGCTCACATGCATTATGCATTATAGTTCTTAAATGCATGAGTGTTCGACTGGAGCACAACCATGCTAGAGTGAATGAAGAGACAGATCACAGAGTGTCATGGGCAGAGCAACACAAACTTTGGGTTTGGCACTATATTATGCTCTTTTGTCTTCGAGACAGTACCCATTCTTAGTCCATGAGAGACAGTACTGGGGCACATGGCCACCTTCCCAGTAATGTGCAGGTGGACAGAGTTATTGCCACGATAGGGGGGAGGGAGGACCATTGAGGCCTTTGACGATACTTTCTTTGATTGGTGGTCTCGACAGATTTGGGATATAGAGGAATACCTGTATGTTGGGATCAACTTCTCCAGGGATATTGATATGCCCGTACCTCCTGGATCAGAGAGAGGAGAGATAGGTACATTTTCTTTTAAAAGATTTAAAATTTTTATTTTCTTTTTATATATGTCATTTTTATGTGTACCGGAGTATCTGAAAATTATGTATCTGTTATGTATAGATGTGGGACCAGTGCATCGAGCAGATTTTGCGAGGAGCAGGTGGAATTCTCAACCAAAGGCAGCACCAAAAACAACCGCTGGACCAACAACAACATCAAGGGGACCTCCAGCCAGAGAGGATGAGAGAGTGTTGAGACAGGTGGAGAGGAACCTCATCGCGCTCACTTGTACAATGCCCATGGCCGAGATCGAGGATCTCCCGCCATATATGCAACCTGATGTAGTTGGGGTTCCACGGACCTGGGTCCATCTTTTTCAGCCTTTGGAAAACGTCGACGTTCACTATGGAAAGGCCAACATGCCCCGTGCTTAGCTTAGGGTGGACCACTTACATGACAAGGGAAATTTTTGTATATTTTTTAGGGCATAAACCCCGCGATGTATACCAGACATATTAGTTTTTGAGGCTCTTGTGCCTACCTGTGTACTTTGAGACTTTTGATATATATATATATATATATATATGCGTATTTACATCTTTTTATGTCGTATGGATCACATTTTTACAATGTATGTACATGTGTATGTGTGTGCAATATGCCAATCTAATACATGATTAGCTTGAGTATATGTGATTTGATTCAATCTCCTAGGAACATGGATATATGTAATGTAATCAAAGCATCGTTCTAAGAGACATACCCTAAGGAATCGTCGGTGTAGAGTAGGATCATAAACGCGGTAAACCCCATTCAATTGGGACATAACTAAATACACATCTAAATAGACCTGTAGGTGACAGATACCATGGGACAAAGTGTCACAAAGAAACTCTATTACTGCGCTGTACTCGACAACATTTTTGTGGCGTTACCTAAAAAGATACTGCCAAAAGATAGAAACTGGCCTTGAGGTGTGAAGATCATCCAAGCTGTGGAAGAAATCCTCTGAGTGTGTCACTTGGCAGTGTCCAAGAACCCAATGAACACCTATGATTCACTTAACATCTGCCACAACGAAAAATATGACATAAAAAATGACACGCCCATAAAACAAAAAGACAAAATACTAATTGTATAAGAACTATACATATGTACAAGAAGTCACCCAAGGAAACCCACCTACGAGTAATAATTCTTGAGGTAGAGCCTATTTCTAGGCTCCACCAAAGCTTTCCCTTTGAATTCAACCAGATGATAAGAGCCCTTATTTAGTACCTCCTTCACTATGAAAGGTACGAACCACATAGGTTTGAACTTGCCTGCCCCCGGGGGATCCTTATCTTGGTCATAGACCAGGACAAGGTCACTTTCGAAGAAAATCTGAGGACAAACAGACCGATTGTACTGAATTTTTTCTTGTGAGTCTCATTAGCCAAGGCTGTGTCACGACGTTTCTCATTGAGTTGCTCGAGATATAATAAGCATTCCTCAAGTAGTGAAGTGTTTGGAAATAACTGTACTGCCAACTTTAGAGATGGGATCTGGCACTCTATTGGAAAGACTGCTTCCAACATGTAGACGAGTTGAAAAGGTGAGAAATTGGTTGCAATCTTTACAGATGTTCGGTAGGCCCACAATGTCGAGTACAACATCAAATGCCAATTTGACTTCGGCGAATTGATTGCTCGTTGCAGAATAGTATTGAGGGACTTATTCACAACTTCCACCTGACCATTCTCTCTTGGGTAGTAGGGTGATGAATATTCCTTCCTCAACCCTAGATTTGATGTTAACTCATACATCATTTTTTTCTGAAAGTGACTGCCATGGTTAGTGAAAATCTACTTCGGGATGCCGAACCTTGCTACAATATGGTTAAAAATAAAGAGAGTTGTTGTTTCACCATCATATTTTAATGTTGGCATAACCTCTGCTCACTTTGTGAAGTAGTCTACCGCTATGATGATGTAATGATGCCCCTTGGTTGAAGCCAGGTGGCATGTAGTATAATCAATCCCCCACTTGGTGAAGGGACTAGTGTATAACATGCCTCCATTATTTGATCAGATCAACAAAGAGCACCCTTTATAGAAAGTAAGTAACATAAGAAAATTTTTGGGGTCTTGTGTAAAATTGTTGAATGATAAAAAATATTTACAAGTATTGCAAAGTCTATTAGAAAAGTGTAATTCTAATGAATAAGGGGTAAAGACAATGAATCAAGTCAGTCAGAAGAGAATAAAAATTAGGGAATTTGGGTTGAATGCAAACATTGGAGATTTCAATATGGGGGATATTATACTAGACCTAGTGTCTGAAGTCAATGCTTTTCCAAAGAAGACATGGGAAGCTATGGGAGAACCAACATTGGGGTATTCACCTATCCAATTGAAGTTAAAAAATCAGCATAGAGTGGTGGCAATTAGTAGATTGAAGGGAAAACTAGTAGATCTAGATGGTGTGCATACCATGGTAGAATTTGAAGTCATTGACATAGTAGATAATACTACACCATATCTAGCATTGTTGGGGCTGGATTGGGCATTTGACAACCAGACTATTATTAACTTGAATATAAGAAAAATGATTTTTCAACCAGGAGAGTACATATTTATTGCACCATTGGATCCCTCAGAAGGAGGAAGGTATGTGGAACCTGTGAGAATTTTTTTTATTACAGAGGGTGTAAATCAATTGTATAGAACTACCGTGTGCAAAGAGGATTATATCAACCCAACTGCATATGTAATGCTTAGTTGGAGGAGTAGTATTTCTTGTGCTTCAGACTCTGACACATGACTAGAGAACTAGAAACAATGATTACATGAATTATCCACCAAAATATGTGCCAGAATGACATGTGCACTAAGATGGATTGGTTCAGAGGTAAGAGAGCCTCCTACTTTTATGGTCTGAATGAACTAGAATAATTTTTAATGAAGTTTGAATCAGAATTAGTATAAAATCAATCATTATCAATAATATATATTTCTTTGAAATATACCCCTGCCCGTTGGTGGGGTACACATAAAGAGAATATCAACAACTGGTATCAGTGCAAAAGGTTACTGCGCATTAGATTTGACACAAAGTAGGAGAATATATATGAGGAGAAATATGATGGAATTGGACAACCCAGAGAACATGTATATAGGTGCATGGTTCAATGGTTATTAGTACCACTAGAAGAATGGCCACACCATTTTATTCACACATTATAAGGAATTCCAAAGAACCGGTACATAGAACAAGAACAATGCGGAGAAACTGAAAATTGGGAATAAATACAACATAATTTCGTGGTTACATTTTCCTTTGATCATGAAAGTCCAGAGATAGATACAATAGTGAAGGTGGTAAGAGACATGATATTTGAAGAACCATACTTTGAAATAATCCCAACATATCAGAACCAGACTAGACAAATAGTTAGACAATTGCTACATTGTTATCATGTTGCAGAAGAAGATCTAACAGAAGAAAACCCGCGCAATCTCCAAATCCAAAAAGTTGAAGGAGAAATGGAAGTAGAAGGGCCAAAGATATATTCAAACGATTATTATGCACCCCTGAAGATAAAAAAGATAAATATTGGAATTGCAGAAAACCCAAAGACTGCAAGCATTAGAGACTATTGGGATAACCAAACAGTAGAAAGAATCACAAAATTACTGCACGAGTACAGTGATTTGTTTCCAACAACATTTTCAGAGATGAAGGTATTATCAAGAGAACTAGGAGAGATGAAGATTGCTTTGAATCCATAATCCAGATTTATAAGACAAATACGTTACATATTAAATCCAGTATAGAAGCAGAAGGTGAAGGAAAAAATTGAAAATATGTTAGAGGATGGTGTTACAGAACCTGTGGAAGAGTCATAATGGATCAGTCCTATGGTGGTGCAGGAAAAGAAGCAAGGAGGGATCAATATTTTCTTAGATTTGATAAAATTGAATGATGCTTTCCTACATGATCCTTTTCCTACCCCATTTATAGATGAAGTATTAGAGAATGTAGGATGTCAAGAAGCTTATTCATTTACATATGGGTTTTCAGGATATCATTAGATCAGGATAGCACTAGAAGATAGACAAAAGACAACAATTTCTACATAATGGGGATAATTCTAGTATACAGTTATGCCATTTGGGTTGAAGAATGAACCAACAATTGTTTCAAGAGTAGTAGTAGCAACTTTTAAGGAATTTATTTACAATTTTTTGGAGGTTTACTTGGATGAATGGACAATGTTTAGTTACTAAAGGATCATGTCGAAGTTTTAAGATTTATGTTAGACATATGAATACAATGTCAGATTTCATTGAATATTAAGAAATTCATTTTCAACGCACCTTTTGGTATTTTGTTAGGGAATGTGGTGTGTAAACTAGGGTTGCTAGTTGATCCTGCTAAAATTGTTTTCATAATGAATTTACCACCACCGAAGTCAGTGCACCAGTTGAGGAATACACTTGGTCATATAGGGTATTACAGGAAGTTCATAAGGGGATATGCACATATTAATGTGTCGATGGAGAAGTTGTTGAATAAGGACACTAAGTATCAGTGGAATGATGAATGCTAGCAAAGATTGGATATTTTGAAGGAGAAGATGGTAACTATGCCAATTTTAGTGTTTCCAGACTAGAAAAAATAATTTCATGTGCATGTGGATGCATCTGCAATAACATTAGGATAAATATTGACACAACCAAGAGAAGGTGATATAGATCATCCTATAACATTTGCAAGCATGAATTTATCATATTCGTAACATAACTACAACAATATAGAAAGGAAGGATTAGTTATGGTATATGCATTGCAAAAATACATACATTATTTGTTAGGGAAACATTTCAAGATGTTTACAGATCATTCTTCTCTTAGATACTTAGTTAATAAGCCAGTTTTTGGGGGAAGAATATGAAAATGGCTATTATTTTTTTAGGGGTTTGACTTTGAAGTTGCGGTGAAGCCTAGAAGATTTAATGTAGGACTAGATCATTTATCCAGGATAACTAATGGAGAAGAACCAAGTAACTTGGAGGACAACTTCCCAGATACACAATTTTTTTCAGTACATATAGATGATGAGATTTTTGCTGACATTATTGAGTTTTTGAGTATATGATTTGCACCAAAAGAATTTAATATTGTGTAGAATAAAAACATGGTGGTCAGAGATATAGACTACCAATTAATTGCAGGTCATTTATAGAAGCTTGGAGTAGATAACATTTTGAGGAAATATGTTATGGAGCAAGAAAGGACCGCCATTTTAGAAAAATCACATGAAGGGATTGTTGGAGGACACTATGCAGGGAAATCCAATGTGTAGAAGGTATTGCACGCAGGATTATGGTGGCCAACAGTCCAAAAGGATTCAAAGGACTACTGTCAAAACTATGATGTCTGTAAAAGATTTGGAAAGCTATTCAGGAGGGATGAGATGCCATTGTGACCATAATTAAATTTGCAAGTGTTTGAAAAGTGGGAAGTATATTTTGTAGGTCCAATTATTCCACAAGCAAGGAGGTCGGGAACTAGATATATTATTACAGTGATATAATGCTTAACCTGATGGGATAAGGCAATGCTAGTGAATTATTGCAGGGTAGAGACTATAACACGATTGTTATTTGAACATGTATTTACAAGGTTTGGATGCCCAAGAATATTGATGAGTGATCAGGGGAATCACTATGTCAACAATCCAATCTAGGCAATGATGGAAGAATTTGAGATACATCATCAGAAGAGAACTCCTTAGTAATCATCCTTAGGTGAATGGAAAAGTGGAAAAATTCAACAAGATATTGGAGAATGCCTTGACCAATATTTGTAATGTAAATAGGGATGACTGGGACTTGAAGGTAGCAATAGTGTTATCAGCTTATAGAACTACATGCAAGAATCTAACAGGGAAAATACCTTTTAGATTTGTGTATGGAAAGGAAGCAGTAGTTCCCTTATATTATTTGATACCAAGTCTGCTCATTGCAGATATTACAAACATGACAGAAATAGGCACAACACAGGAAATATTAGCTCAACTTTTGGAATTGGAAGAAGACAAAATTATATTTGGTTTCCATTAGGAGGTAAAAAAAACAAAGGATAAAGCCTGACATAGAATACATATTAAGAAGAAGAACTTCAAAGTAGCAGTTATGGTTCTTCTCTATGACTATAAATACTTGTAACATTCAAGGAAGTTCATAATGCATTAGATAGGGCCATATGAGATAAAGTCTGTCACAGATGGAGGTGATGTGCAGCTGAAGGACTTAGCAGGAAAGAAAATGAAAGGAATGGTGAATGGTAGTCTATTGAAACTGTATAGGGACAATCAACCTACCAACCCTCACTGATTACCGTGCATAACATAGAATTGTACATAATGTATATAGTAGGAAGAAAAAGAAGAAAAAGGAAGAAAAAAATTAGAAAAATCAGAAAAATCCAAAAACAAATAGTTAGAAGAATAAGTGGTAGAAAAACAATTAAGAATGAAAACGTGCAACAGACAACATGCTGGTGTGACAAGAAGTGAAGATACTATGTGCAGAACAACTATGAAAGAAGGAAATTCCAGTGCGCTAGAGAAATATGATAGTAGAAAAATACTGCGCACTGGAAAAACGAAATAGTCGGGAAATGAAAAATTGGTTGTTGGAAATGTGAGGAACGAAATGAACATTTATGATAGTGGAGGAAGAATTCCTGGTAAGATTTGGAGCATTTATGACAAAATTATAGAAGCAAAAAATGTGTCTGACAATCCACATTGTGACTTCGAGCAAAAACAGAGCTAAGGAGTAAGAAGCTAAGAGTGAACATGAGATTTAGAAGGAAATCAATGAGATTTCTGAGAAAACCCACATAGATTCAAGCAAGATGGTACCTCCAAAGGTAGGAGCTCCTAGTAGAACAATGAGGAAAACATGTAGAACTGTGAGGTCACCGTAGGAGACAACAATGGAAGTGGAAAAACTTATGCAACTGGAGAACATAGTGGTGGATTTGAATGACATCCCTTCCTCAATCATAGAACTAGTGATCCCTACAATGGTGGAGGAGTAGGATCCAACCCCTGCGACAAAACAAATGCATATTGACCCAGAAAACATGGAAGAGGAGAAAAACATGAAGAATAAACCCATCGTGGAAACAATCTAGCCAATAGATGAAGTATATGAGGAAATAACTAAGTCCGATGAGCCAAGGGTTCAATCTGGTGTATATCCATCACAACAGGAGAAAGTACAAGTAGAAGAAAACATAGAGTAGTAGGAATCTATCACAAAAGAGGAAGAGGAAGATAAAATGCAGCATGAGGCAACGCTCTCGAGGGCGACAAAAAAGGGGAAAGTAAAACAAACAATCCATAGGTCATCGTGCATGCAACTATAGGTAACCCTTGTGTTACCATGCATACCAACAGGAGTACAAGTTTTACCATATTTTCTAGGATGCATAGATAAATTGTGCTATGCAGACCACGATGTAAAAGACATAGAAAAGTTTCCAAAATTTGAGCAAAAAGTATACATGGAGAGAAGAGGGGTCAATGTGATAGGATTACCGATACTAGAACCCAAAAAATGGATAACAGGTTTATATAACACATGCATAATGGACCTGCTCAAGATCCCACATTTTGGAAGGGGTAAGGACGTAAATAAATACGTGAAACAATTACTGGCAGTAATGCACAGAAGAATTATATGGTTGGATAGGCTAGTCTCAATTGATGTTGAGATAATTTCCAAAATAACAGGTCTACCCACATATGGTGAGCAACCTTAATCTAGATCTTAGGGTTTGAGATCTGGATGGATTGAATGCCAAGAGAGGAGGATCTTAGATGTGACAATCTTGCATGAAAATAAGCATGGACAAAAAAAACATGTAAATGATGTACTTGGGAGGTGAGGCTCAAAGAGGAGCCTCACCTCTAAAACTAATTACTAGTAAATCACTCATAGCTAATTAATCTAACAATGAACAATAGAAAATATGAGAGAATACAAAATGAGTAACTTGATATCATGCAAAAGCTTGCTAGGCCTTTATATAGCATTAAAAAATGGTCCATTGGACAAAGTAAAAAAGATATCATTAAATGGGTCTCTATTATTAGTATAATATATCTAACTACCCAACTAACTAAGTAGTGGAAAATAAAACCCGATACAATAATGGAAAGAGATCATTAAATGAGTCTTTATCATTATAATAATAGATATAAATACCCAACTAACTAAGTAGTGGAAAATAAAATTCAATATAATAATCAAGAGGTGAGACTCTTTTTGACCCATATGGGCAACCTGTTAGCCCAATTAATTAATGAGGAGGTGGGCATCTCCTTGATCCACATGGAAAATCTATTAGCTTTATCGCATTATGAATTTTGCATCCGAATTTAGACCATATACCCCCTAAAATTTAGATCATTCCTCTCCCCTTAGAAAATCATGGCCCACATCATTTCACCCATGCTAAAAAGAGAAACGCCATTATCGTACCATTATGATTACAATGTGAAAATACACAGTGAAGAGAAGGGTTTTGTGTGGTTGACCCAAAACCATGGGTTCGTGGTTGACCCATAGCCTAGTTGACAATGACATTTTACATAGGTAGAAAAATAAATAAATTTTAATAAAATCCCAAAATTTAAAAAATAATATGGAAAAATCGTGACTTTGGGGTCTGTGAAGATCCTTCTGCAAATATATTCATAAATTCTGGTACAGATGATGAAATCCAATTCCATTGAAGACCCATTTTAGATATTGAACATATATTTCCATCGGTATATGGAAATTGTTCTGAGGTGGCCCATTGAGTGAGAAAAACTAGGCCAAATTTGAAGGGTGGGCGGCCACGTTGGTTACAGACATGTGCTGCTTAAAACAAAGATATCTCATAAATCCGACAACGAAATGAAATTCAGTGAAATAACCATTTGAGATGTTAAAACTATATTTCTATATATATATATGTGGAAATCCTTCTGTAGTTGTCTGAGCAAGGAGAAAAGTATCGTTGAAGGTGGTGGTATGCATGACCTCATTGGGTCAAATACATGTTGAGATTCAATCAATGATATCTCTCAAACCAATAAGAAAAATGAGATTCCGTGAAATACCCATTTGATATCCTAAAGAGGTATTTCCATCCATATGTGAGAATCCTTCTATAGTTTCCTGATAAGAGAGAAAAATCCAGTTGAATATGGTGGTACACACAGCCTCCTTGGGTCAAATACATCTTGAGATTCAATCAATGATATCTCTCAAGCTAGGAAGCCAAATGAGATTCCACAAAATACCCATTTGTTATATTGAAGAGATATTTCACATGAGCTATGGTAGAGCCTCCAAAATATTTTGTTTGGTTGAGTGTAGAGGGCCACAAAATATGCCAAGGGTTTGTAGAGCAACATGGGATGTTGTAGAGCTTGTAGAACCTCCGTGGGAAGCATGGAGACCCTGTGAATTGGTTGAAAATGTTTCAAACTAATAGATGTAGTCGAGCCATGCATAGATGTAGTGAATCCATGTATGGTTCTCCTTCTAATGGTAAACGAAGACCTAAGGGTAAAAACAAAGTCATGTAGTGCTAGTGGACCAACTGTGATGTTTACAGTGTATGGATCAGAAAATGGATTCCGATAGTACCAAAAGGAGGTTGGTGATTTCTGCAAATGTTTGAACCTGCAACATGCTTCAAACCCTTGTTTTGATGGAGATCGTACCTCTAATATCCCCAGGTATAACCCCAGTTGTAATTATGAATTGTAAACATGTTTGATAGGCTAGTGAGACGAGGTATAATAAGCCAGGAGGCTTATGTGATGATTAGGCCAGAGAGCTAGATATAATGGCCAATGAGCCTATTATTGTATATGTGTAAATACTCATATATTTAATATAAATACATCATTGCGTGTAGACTGACCATGATAAAAGAGAATGGGGAACTAAGATCCACTAGGTAAGGAAAGGGATGTGACTGAGAGGCTAGGAAAGAGGGGATAAGCTAGAGGGCTTAACCCAAGGGAATATTATAATATATTATTGAAAATGAAAATAATAAAGTGGGGAAAATAAACCCAATTATCCTAAGTTCCTGGGAAAGGTAACGAGTGCTAAATGGAGTGCATGTAGCTCCAGGAAGGCAGGTGTCGACCTGGGCAGATGCAGTTAAAGTTGGAAAGTATGCTCATTGGGGGGGTTCTCTCCCCATTATCCCATCCTTCACCTAACTCGTTTGGCCTCCATCGTCGACCCCTACATCTTTCACGCACCTCTGAAACCAGTAACCCGTGAAGCTGACCTATGTTTTCCTATGAAGCACAACATATCTATACTTTCCAGAGCCGTGTTGTGCCTTATCGAATTGTGGTTGCTGCCATCCCCTAAGATATATTGAGCCTTGCTATTATCCTCAATTTCTAGAATTGATTTGAAGCTGTTTGAAGAGGCAGGTTGTCAGGCTTGTGAGCAGCTCTCTCCAAGTGAGAGAGATTGTTGGGAAGTGATTTTCTCCTAGAGAAAGTCCACCACCATCTACAGAGCTATGATAATTCCTGATCTGGCTTGTTTCCAAGACCCTAAAAGGGAAGTGGAGCAGCCGATGGACTGTGGAATAGTGAAGGTGCATATTCCTTGGGTGGAACAGGCATGCGATGAATGAGATTCCGTGAGTAGAGGGCATAAGTAGGCTCTTGGAGAGAATCCTTCCAGTTGCATTGTGCAGTTTTTTGTAACCTCAACCTAGTCTAGGATTCCTTTTCTCTGGGTGGAGCTTGTTCCATCTCGAGGGTGACCCACTGTTGAGCATGATGAGCAGCGTGGTATAAGTCTGGGAGGTTCGTGGAAGGTCTGCACATAGTTGGTTTCCTTCTATTAAAAGATAAGTATGACTTTTATGTTCATTTACATGTTGTGTATATGTACATGTGTTATAATTGATGAGTAATGCATATATATGTTGTATATGTAGGCTTATTGTTATTTCCTCATTAATTTATGTATGAACAAAATATGTTGTTTTTTTATGTTTATATTTATATGTATATGAGTAGCATGGCCTGGTCGTTGGTGGCCGGGGATGTTACAAAATGGTATAAGAGTAGAAAGATGTTCCACTGTGGCATTTCCCAATGTTTTGGGTGGTTCGGGACGTTACAAAATGGTATCATAGCCATGGTTTCAACACTGAGCTTGGCTGGGCCACAAAAGTGGAAGTTGAAGAGAACTTTTCAAAAGGAAATTGTTTTTGAAATGGACAAAATTGAAGTTTAGAGCCCAATTTTCAAAAATGAGCATGAATTAGGTTGCATAAGTGGTTATGGAATCAAAAGATCAGAGAAAATTATTGTTGAAAAGTAAAAAAAATTAATTTCAGAGCATTCTAGAGTGCCAAGAGAACACCTTGGCCATGTTTGGAAGCTCAAGAGGTATAGCAGTTCAAGAATGATTACAGAGAAAAGAGACTGTAGTAACCGTGGGTTTGGAACTGAAAGGTTTGAAGTTGGGTCATGGGATCGATTTGAGTGAAGGAGGATCCTTCACAACCATTAGATTTGGAAAAAGGTGCATGAGGATTAACCCCTAAGTAATTCAGACTTCATGACTTCAACGAATTTTATGTGTGATAGAGAAGAAAGGGTCAAATCCTGAAGTTCTGAAGTCCCGAAGAGGATCCACATCGTAGAAACGTGGGNATTGGATTTTACCAAGGAGGGATCATAATCGTATGTTTAAGGCAAGAGCGAAAGGTAATAAATTTGAGGAGTCCGACGTTTGGGAGAAATGGGGTGTGCTAAGGTGAAATCTCCTGAAGCCCGAAGTCCCGAAGTGATGTGGCCTACTGACGTCACTAGGCATGATGTGGACACATGGGACATGTGCCCTATGTCAGTGAGTTAAGAACCTTTGTAAGATAGAAATGAAGTTAGAACATGACATATGTCACCCCCCTGATTGGGACACATGTCATCTTCGTATGCCCTTCCATGTGGCGCTCCAGGTGGTGACACATGATAGTTTAGCTTGGCGAAGAAGTTATCTAGATCAAGGCTGCATTAAATTTGGTCACGATCTATCAAAATCAATGGCTGGGAGGCATTGCAGAGATCGGATTTGCACAGAAGATAATTCTATAGGGCGGTCCCGTAATCCAAACCATGGTTTCCCAGAAGGGGTACGTGTCAGCGTGGGGACAATTGTGGAATGATCGATGGGTTACTCCAAAACCGCCAACCCATTTCCCTGTAATTTGAAAAGTATTGAAGTTGATGTGACGTTTTCAGTATTTATTAGTTCAAGCACAAATACTATTGGCCCCAGTGGAAACATGGCACTTGATCCCAAGGTACGGAGACTTGGTACTCCAGAGGAATTGTGTTGCAGTTGCGTTGAGTCAAGAACTGTCGGAGGCCAGAGTTAATCTCGACCATTAATCAGGAGAATGTATGTGGCAACTTATACCACAGTCTGGAGACTGGGAACTCCAGAAGGTTGGAGAGCATGGACAACCCAGAACTTTTGAAGACCAAAGTTCTGTAATAAATCCCAACAATCGATTGTTGAGGAAGACATGGACTGTTGATCCACCCCACTTCGCGAAGTTCGCCAATTCGGTGTTTGGGAGAAATAAGGGATGAAGTAGAAAGAGCTTCTGAAGCCGAAGTTATGGAGCCCCGAAGCTCTCAAGGATCCATATAAGAACCTATCTGATAACACCGGGTCACAACCCATGGTCACATGCAATTGAGGGATGAATAAAGAGGGCTAATGCTAAAAAATTGTGTTAAAGAAGGGAAAATGGGTTAGGAAGGAAGCCCATGGGTTTTGTATGGTTCGAACCTGCATAAAAAGAGGTACTGAAGGCTTGGAAACTTTATGATAGGGTCCAAAAAAGATCTAAGAGCCATTATCTTACAGAAAAGAGATCAACTGCATAAGAAATGCATCAGATAAAAAACACAAGTTTTAAAGGATCATAACTTTCTGCTCAGAGCTCAGAATTGAGAAAGAAAGCAGTCATTGGAAATATCTCGGAAAGATGATTCCGAGTATTCATCCATATTTGAGGATTGAGTAGCTTATATCACAGGAAGTCAGAGAGGATATGTTTGGTGACCATAAAAGGAAAAGTTGTACATATAATACCAAAATGGTATATCGTGGTTCTAGCTAAAACAAATTGTTGTACTCCTTTTTTTAGATGTGATGGTTACATTTAAAACAAAAAACAAATGCTAGAGATGTCTACAGATCAAAGAAAGAAGGAAAAATATGATTCTTCATTTGCATTTAAATCTTTAAGAAGTCATTGGATCAGATGTTGGGTTCAACAAGTAACATGGAAATCCCGAATGAAATTATTTTTTGGGTAAGAAAGTCCAGGTGACAATATTTTCACATCAAATGTGAATTCTAGGTGGAGAAATCCATCTGCGATACATGATAATGCATGAACCATAAGTTCATATGGAGATGCAAACCATGGGAATATGGAAGGTTTTATGGAATATGAAAGAGTTTGGAGACAAGATGTGACATCTCCAAATATCAGTCCTACAGATTGGAGGTAGCACCTCCATTATTGATAACAAAGTGTGAATTGGAAGCATGGCATGAAGGTCATCAAATATGGCATGAAAGAATTTGATTTTTCCAGTCAGGTTGAAAAATCAGATGGGTCAAGTCAGGAGAAAATAACAATTCATCAAGATAATACTAGTGTTGATATGATCAATCATGGAAAGGCTAAACCAAATTGCTTCAAGAAAGAAGTTGGTGTTAACTATCCAAGGTTACTCAGAGAACATGACTGGAAATATAATTGGGTCATGAAGGAATTGGATCAGAGGGATCCAAGTAATAGGGGAATGCTGAAAATTAATATCAACATAATATGTGGTGGCAAGTATGAAAAGTAGACAAGGAAAAACTCTTGGATGGAGTCAAGTCCATGAACATCCTAATATAATGGAAGAAGAAATCATGAGATAGATATCAAGCTAATAGGAATGCATGCCAACACTCCATGAAGGAAATCTAGAATAGTAGAGGATTGTTGATGCACTCCAAAGGTGTGAAGGTATTTCCATAAGAGCATGGAGATATCAAGTCAAGAATAATTTAAAAGTGAAGTGACTTCTAAAGAGAAATCAATAAGGAACTAGGAAGAATAAAATGGTTATAAGCATGGTTTTGAATGCAAAGGAGATGGTGCCTGACAAGAAGTCATCTTAAGTGACATAGAGCCATGAGTGACAACCCAAAATGTTTGAGGTATCACTTGAAGCTATGATGGTAAGGTGAAAGAAGTACTTTCAGTTAATTCTATGCAACTAGAAAAGGAGGCATATGTGCATCCTTACAATATGCTAGAGATTGCCTAGACAAGTTAAGTTTGAGGCTGGTTGGAAAAGGGAAGAGAAGAGTGCAAGAAAACCTCAAGTACTAAAGTATTCAGTCAGGAAAAGAGATGAAGAAGTTCAGTCCTCAAGAGTAACTGGATGTTGAAGAATACAGAGTCTATAAAACAACTTGGTTTGGAATTTAATTCATCCAAGTACGAGTTGGGATAGTAGGATCCAAGGGATAAATGAAATATGAAGGTTAATATCATCTTAGTTCATGACTATAAATGAAAAAGAATCCAAGAGTGATTTGGATAAAAAGTGCTCAGGTCAGAACTAATCATGTACGATGACTACAATGAGAGCACAAGAAGATCTAGGAATCCGGGAAGAATTGTAGACTTCTGGGATCAACAAGCAAAAGTTTTACAGGGAGAAAGAATTTGCTACAATTTATGTGGCAACAAGTATGTTATGGCTTGTTGCGTCAACTAGAGGAAACAATGCTTGCATGTTTTCAAGTGTTGTTGGTGATGTTGTTCCATATGGAAGGAAGTAACAAAAGCTTGAAGTGTTGGTTATAAGTCTGATAAAAGAAGCATGAAATCTTCTACTTTCATCAACCATCCAAGTAGCATCAAATTTATTAATGGCAATCATGAATGATGGTATTATTTGAATTCATTAACATGAATAAGATACCACTAGATTTCGTAAAGGCTAGAGGCATGTTATAGTTATCGAATCTTTTTATCTTTTGAATGCACACAATGACATAGTATAATGTCATGTTAATTTGGTTATGGGGTAATAACCAAAGAAAATAAAAGATAAGAACTTGTTATAGGAATGAATGCCAATAAAGCTAGTCATTTATGAGACCAAAACATGGTTGGATATGGAAAAGTATGGATATGGAAAGGCTATGAACCACACAGGTACCAAAAGCTTCCTACCTCTAAACAAAACTTGGACTGCAACCTTTCTGCTAACACTAATGAACACCACATAATTATATTCTTGGTGTAGTGTTCGGGTCGAAAAGGAAGGCATCCAATTAATTGGGAAGACAATAGGAAGTGTGTGGGGAATGTGTCAAGACATTGAACAACATTCCAACTTATGGATGGTGAGAGACATGATTGAGATAAAGACAATTCTGTAATTTAATGCAAGGTGCATTTAATAAATATGCATTGAGAATTGCACTCATGCATGGTAAGTGATATAATTGTATACTTAAATGCATTTGTGGAATGCATTTTGTAAGTACATGCATATATATTATGACATGGGAATAATTGTTACTAACAACTGAAATGTTGTTAACCCATGAAGTTGAGTAGATTTCAGGAGTTGATAGAAATTGAAACAGGGAAGTTGCAAGTCAAGTAGTCACGTAAGCATTGACTACATAAAAATTTCCTGTTCAAAAAAAAAAAGTGAAGAACTTACAAATATTAATTATGAACATGCATATGCATAGAACGATGAGTCATTCTATTTTATTAAATTGTTTGGTAATTTTGATGAATTTCTAGGTACAATCAATTCTAAGATCACTGCATAAGGTTTTGTACATATTGCAATTGAAGTATGATGTACAGGAAATACTGACAATTTGTTGGTTGTATGCAAGATGAAGCATTGCAAGAAAAATGGTATGCAGTTTGGTGCCTATGGAAAACCAAAACGAAGGTTGCATTCATAATATGGCAACAACCAAGAAGAATTATGAAATAGAATTTCATGTTTTGGGGAAAAGATGAATTCCCTTTGAACTAGGTTTGAGTTTCTAAATAAATTCTTTTATTTTTTCTCATGATAACTGCATGTGGGTGATGTAGATGAGATGATGTTGATTAAAGTTGGAATGTTGACCACAAAGAGTAGATCGGGGAAGATGTTGATTGGAGACAATAGATCTTACCATGTGGATCCCCGGTGGATTTGGGTGTGTGTACACTTCTCCTTGGGTTTCCTTGGAGAAGGTTGGAGCCCTGGAGGGAGAAGTGTGGGGATAGGTTCCCTGTTATGAGGCCTAGAGGGTACCTGGAGACCTTTGAGGGTAGTTGGAACTCCTGGAACCATGGTGATCTGAGATTTCTTGTCCAACCTATACTACAACCCTGGAAGGGGAGTTGAGCAGTCGATGAGCTATTGGACACTAAAGGTGCATACTACCTTGGGTTGTACAGGCATGTGGGGAAGAGATATCGTTGGTTGGAGTGCTGCTGAGGTTTGGTACCTTGGCCTAGACCATGTTGATATTGAATGTGGATCATGGTTATCTTGGGAGGCCATTTCCCTGATGAAGTCATAGCCCCTGCTCAGGGGTGATACGCTACTGAGAGTTTATCAGTAGTGAGACATAGGGTTGGGTGGAACATCGTGGATCTAAAACCAGTTGATGCTTTCAATAAGGTTTAATTGAATCATGTTATAAGGAACAATGAGTTGAATTCTTTCTTGAAACAACTCTATGGAATAAAGAAATTGAGTTTTAGCTGCAGTTTGAACACCAGAATTCGTGCTTGAAAGTAGAGCACCAGGTGGATAACAATATTCCAATAGCTAAAGCTTGGATCTTTTTGAACAATTTTGAATTGTATATGTATAAAAAAGTTGCACCGAGGACATTGAAACAATAAGGGGAGGGGATTGTAATATCCCTAGGAAGAACCCCAGTTGTAACTATGAATTTTAAACATGTTTGATAGGTTGATGAGCCGATTTATAATAATCTAGGAGGCTTATGCAATGATTAGGCCAAAGAGGCTAGATGCAATGGCCAGTGAGCCTATTATTGTATATGTGTAAATACTCATATATTTAATATAAATACATCATTGCGTGTAGACCGACGATGATAAAAGCGAATGGGGGACTAAGATCCACTAGGTAGGGAAAGGAATGGGACTGAGAGGCTAGGAAAGAGGGGCTAACCTAGAGGGATTAACCCAAGGGAATATTATAATATATTCCTCAAAATGAAAATACTAAAGTGGGGAAAATAAACCCAATTATCCTAAGTTCCTAAGAAAGGGAATGAGTGCTAAATGGAGTGCATGCAGCTCTAGGAATACATGTGTCAACCTCAGCACATGCATTTAAAGATGTAAATTCATCTCATTGGGGGGCGTTGGCTCCCCATTCTCCCATCCTTCACCTAACTCATTTGGCCTCCATCGTTGACCCCTACATCTTTCACGCACCTCTGAAACCAGTAACCTGTGAAGATAACCTATGTTTTCCTATGAAGCACAACCTATATGTACTTGCTAGAGTTGTGTTGTGCCTTATATAATTGTGGTTGCTTCCATCCCCTGAGTTATATTGAGCCTTTCTATTTTCCTCACTTGCTGAAATTGAGTTGAAGCTAGTTGAAGAGGTAGGTTGTCAGGCCTGTGAGGAACTCTCTCCAGGTGAGATAATTTGCTGGGAAGTGATTTTCTCCTAAAGATATCCCAACACCAACTATGGATCTCTAAGAATTCACACTTCTACCTATTTTCGAGACCCTGAAAGGGAAGTGGATTAGCTGATGGATTGTGGAACAGTGAAGGTGCATATTCCCGAGGTGGAACATGCATGTGGGGAATGCAAGTCCATGAGTAGTGGGTGTAAGTAGGCTCTTGGAGAGAATCCTTCCAATTACACTATGCAATTTTCTATAACCTCAGCCTAGTCTAGGATTCCTTTGCCTTGGGTGGAGCTTAGTCCCAGCTCAGGGGTGACCCACTGCTGAGCATGATGAGCAGCGTGGTCTAAGGCTGGGAGGTTCGTGGAAGGTCTGCACGCAATTGGTGGTATTCTATTAAAAGATAAGTACCAATTTTTTGTTCATTTTCATGCTGTGTATATGCACATGTGTTATAATTGATGAGTAATTCATGTATATGTTGTATGTGTAGGCTTATTGTTATTTTCACATTAATCCATGTATGAACAAAATATGTTGTATTTTTATGTTTATATTTATATGCATATGATAATTGTTGTTTCTATGAGTAGCATGGTCCGTGCGTTGGTGGTCGGGGATGTTATAAAATGGTATCAGAGAAGAAATCTTTTCCTCTGTGGCATTGCCTGACGTGTTGGGTGGCTAGGGACGTCATAGTACCCACTCTCATACCACTAATCTGGATCTTGGGGGATGAGATCTAGACGGATTGAATTCCTAGAGAGGAGGAGCTTAGACGTGCCAATCTTGCATGAAAATAAGCATGGACAAAAAAACATGTAAATGAAGTACTTGAGAGGTGAGGCTCAAAGAGGAGCCTCACCTCTAAAACTAATTACTAGTAAATCACTCAGAGCTAACAAATCTCGCAATGAATAATATAAAATATGAGAGAAGACAAAATGAGTAACTTGATATCATGAGAAGGCTTTCTAGGCCCTTATATATCATTACAAAATGGTCCATTGGACAAAGTAAAAAATAACTCATTAAATGAGTCTCTATTATTATTATAATAGATCTAACTACCCAACTAACTAAGTAGTGGAAAATAAAACCCAATACAATAATGGAAAGAGTTCATTAAATGAGTCTCTATTATTGTAATAATAGATCTAACTACCCAACTAACTAAGTAGTGGAAAATAAAACCCAATATAATAATAGAGAGGTGGGAGTCTCTTTGACCCATATGGGAAACATGTTAGCCCAATTAATTAATGAGGAGGTGGGAATCTCCTTTATCCACATGGAAAATCTATTATCTTTATATATTTATGACTTTTTCATCCGAATTTAGACCATATACCCCCTAAACTTTGGATCAAACTTGCACAGTATCTAGATGGAAAGGCCAAGGAGAAATCCTTAGCAGAGGAAATGAAGAAAACCTATGGAATAGAGAGAGGATACAGGGGGATCATTGTAAACATAATTAGTGAACCCATGACGAGGTTAGAAAAAAAATTATGGCATGCAAATTGCTAAAGAAGTGTCACAAAGAAGAAGTGCTAGTAGGGGTGATAGCAGCAGTTGTGCAGTGTGAAAAAGGGATTGTATTTAGCTGGAGTCCATACTTGTTAAATCTATTTTTGGATGATTGCAAAGACACTCAGGACTTAGGTATAGAGTTCCACTATTTGTGGTTACTTATAATCATTTCTTTAGAGGGATGGAAACACCCCAAATATAATGTATTATGTTAGAGACTCAAAAAATGTTCTACAGTATGGTACGTAACATTGTGAAAAATAATTGTCGCAAAGGAAAGACATACAAACTCCAACATATTTAGGACATATTTGGAATGAATATAGGAAAATGTGGCCAAAACTTGGAGGATCCAACCCAAGGTGGTAGAGGAATAGAAGAAGATAACCAACTTCAAAGAATCAAGCCACAATATGTGGATCCAAGAAAAAATGGATCTAGAGAAAGAGTGGCTGCAAATTAGATATTGTGTGACAATAGAGGAAGTGTAATGGGAAATTAAAGATTGGAAGGAGGAATGGAAGGTTCCAATGGAGCCAACAAATGATAAGAAACCATCAGAAGCAGGATCCTCATAGATGAAGAGTACCCCAGCAGGAAATACAAGAAAAGCAACAACACACATGAAGCAGACAGGGGGGAGTACAACAACAAGAACTCTTAGACAGAAAAATGATATCACACAGTAGAAGAACCTCACAAAGGCCACTAATGGAGAGACACATAGGAAAGATAACATCCCCATGCAGGAGGGACAAGAAGGAGGGGACATACTAGAGACATATACCCCAATCACGACAGAACAAATATATTCAAGGCCACTCAAGAGAACTATGTTACAGTCAGGAGGAGATCAGAAGAAAATGAAGGCACATAAGGAGGTCCCCCAGTATACAATAACATAAGATTATGTGGAATTAGTCGCTGAAAGAGTACATGACCACACTACATAAGAATATGAAGATGCAGAAAAACAAAGAGAAAAGATAATTCAAGAATTGATAGAGGTAAAGTAGGTCATGGAGCAGATACAATTCACCAAGGCACAACACAAAGAATAGAGACACCAACAACAAACAATGCAAGAATATGACATGCTAGCGCAGAGTGAGGAGGAGACAATACAGATAATGACAGTGGAAAGTGAAAACTTTAGCATTACTAAAGGCATGCTATAAATATATGAAGACATGGTGAAAAAAAAATCAAGGATGTGGAACAAATGAAATTGGTATTGGATAAGATACCAACAAAATCACTATACAAGTTACAAATGAGCGTTGCATAAGAAGTTCAATCAAGGGCGAGGAAGGAAGAAAAAAACTTGGAAACAACCAAGGAAGAGAAGGAGGTGCTAGATACATTTCTCAAAGAAGTGCATATTGAACATGAGGAGGAAAAACAACAGGCATAAAAATTGGAGCAAAGACTTGAGGAAGTCTTCCAAATGATTCCAGACAATGCACTTGTAGGAGAACTTAGCACGAGAGAAAACATAAAGAGGATTTTGTAGATGATGGAAGGGTATAAACATGAGATAGTAGAATTGGTTGGGAAGTTGACACCAACCACCCCTCCAGAGATCAGATTAGAGAGGGAGCAACAAGAAATAGAACACATAGACATGATTGATGGAAGTAAAATATGTAGTAGAGCTCTACGAAAGGACCGCGCAGATATGGACGATGTTGGAAGAAGACGAAAGACTCTAGTAGTTAGATCAAAGGGAATAAAAGTTGAATGTCATAGTTCAGGACTTAAATAAAAGTTAGAAGACAATGTCGATATCAGAAAGAATGAAGCTCATGTAGGAAATGAAAAATAAGCAAGCAGATTTGAAGATAGTCCAAGGGGGAAAAAAGACAAGACATGCTCAGTTGGATCCCCTACAGGAGAAAGCAGAGAAGATGATAGAATAATTGTAGATAGAGAAAGGAAGACTGAAACATGCACACTCATAGAGTATAAAAGTGTTGGACGAACACATAACAAAGAAAATGGTGGAAACCCTGACAAAGAAGAGTGCACAAGCCAAGACACAAGTAGATGCACTCAAAAAGAAGTTATAGGCCTCGGAGAAATATGTCCAAGAGGCACACACTACCTCAGTGGCTAGGGATGAGCCACAGGTTAGTGTTGGGGGCATGTTGGAGTAGGAAATTTTGGGGTTCAACGCAATAAATGAGGCAAAAGGGACTAAGGAAGCAACATGTGCCAGGGAAAAAGGAAAATAAGCACGACAAAGGGAAAATGAATAGTGCACCAAGAAAGAAGGAAGATCAACGTAGAGTCAAAGAAAGGAATGGTTCGATCAAAGACCAACCATGCGGAAGGTAGTTAGAAAGTGGACAAGTGGAGTCCAGTTAGAATTAGGGTTTTGAGTCATGATGTAATGGTT
>ML794144.1:121055-167458 GCA_009831015.1 Picea engelmannii
TGATACTCTTCTTAGTATAGGCTGCAAGAAGAGTAGCATCAATAGGTACCACAACAGGATGAGTAGTGGTATTCTCCACAATGTCCCACAACTCATTCTCTTGCAAAAGAAAGATCATCCTCTCCTTCCAAGCACCAAAATTTGCTGCCCCATCAAGTCTGTCCTCAACTCTCAAACCAGTAGCCATGACCCTTTTTTTGCTGAAAATCACAAATTCAAAAATATTCCCTGTGAAGTGTCTGTTGTCCCAACTTTCTATTTGCTGAAATCTCTGCTTCCCTTCAACTTAGCTCTGATACCATGTTAAAATTTCAGACCCCAACCCAGTTTCAGTCTCGCTGATTTTTCATTTAAAGTTAAATGCCCAAACCCAGTTTCAGCACTGTTTCATCACTGTTTCAACATAGTTTCAACGTATAAAAACTTAGCAGAAAATAAACTTCATAACTGAAACATGAGGATTCTGAACATCGTTTTCAATGCAGAAATAAAACATCAGCAGTATGCAAAACTCAAAAAATTTAGACACAAGAATTTTCAGTCTAACTTCGACCCTGGAAAAAACCACAAGGGGAAAACCAGTGAGAGAGGGATTTTTATTATTATTGAGCTTCTGAGAAATTTATTTTACAGCATATTCATCTTCATAAATTTACACAAACTTATCTGGACTTTCTTTTGCAAAAAATCCTTCTGAACAGTCCTGGAAAATGCTCCTCGATTTCTGTCCCAGAAATTCGTACAACTGTATGGTTGTCCTAGCAATTAATTTTGTATGAATTGTCTCAAAATTCATGCCAAAACTATGTTAAGACTGTAAAAAAAAGCCAGTAGGAAAAAAATTCCTTGAAAAATGTGCCAACACCTTGAAAAACGTGCCCGATTTTTTTTGTGGTATGGCCCTCGATTTCTGTGCAGGTCCATACAGATTGTACGGACTTTTCTCACACAGAAAAGTGTGCCCAGCTCCTTCCTCAATTTCTGTGCCAATTAAATGGTGTACGACAGCCTTGAAAAGTGTACGAATACTCTCAGAAAACACAACTATTTTCCACCTCGATTTCTATGCACATTTATTGCTGTACGGCCTTAAGAAATCTGTACTGTACGACCTGTTCTTCCTTGTTGCCTGCTACCTCGAAATCCATGCTGCTATTTTCCTTGGGATGCATGCTCTCCTTTAGCAAATGTTGTCTCTCTTCTCAAGCTTGACCTCTCTTTGCTCTCTCTTTCTCTCTCAATAAGAAATGAATGAACTACTCAAGAATGGGTGTGCCCCCTTGCTCTAATCGACCTCATGAGGGAAGGTGAGGGGTTTTCTAAACTAACAGTTGAGATTAGATTAGATGGGTGGATGAGATTTGGTGTCTCTTCACTCACCCTCACTTTAGTCATAAAGTCACCTTTTAATTTGCATCTCACAAATTAAATGACTAGGACCCACATTAGGCACTTTCTCCCCCTTAGGCCCCTAGGGAAGAGAAACACTTTCCTTGGTACTTTATTTTAATTAAAAATTTAACAAGAAACACCTGATCCCCTTCTTCAAATTGACCTTCATAGCGACCTTGATCTACTTGCTGCTTCATGCGATTATGTGCCATGACCAAGTTCTCTTTAAGGGTACGAAGAATATCCTCTCGAACTGTAAGTGTTTGGTCAACCACCTGAACCTTAGAGGTACCTGGTAAGTATGAGAGAAATGAAGGTGGCTTCTTTCCATATACTACTTCAAAAGGAGTCATGCATGTAGCTGTATGGTAGGAAGTGTTGTACAACCATTCAGCTAGGGGTAACCATTGAGCCCACTGATTTTTCTTTTCAAAGGCAAAACACCTTAGATATGTTTCCAAACACTTGTTGATAAATTTTGTTTGGCCATCAGTCTGGGGATGATAAGTTGCGCTTAGATGCAATTGGGTTCCCTGTAGCTTAAATAGTTCTTGCCAAAAATTGCTTGTGAAAGTTGGGTCATGATAAAAAACAATAGAGTGCGGCATGCCATGAAGCTTGAAGACTTGGTCCACGAAACTTTGAGCCACCATGGATGTAGTAAATGGGTGTTGAAGAGTGCATAAATGAGCATAATTGGAAAGGCGATCCACAACCACCATTATGACTGATTTATTTCCCGATTTGGGTAAGCCGGTAATAAAGTCCATAGAGATATCCTTCCAAATAGCAGGTGGAATCGGAAGCGGTTGTAGTGTGCCTGGAGATTTGACTGTTTCTCCCTTGTTGAATTGACACACCTCACATTCAATGACAAAATTATGTATGTCCTATTTCATACCATCCCAGAAGAAAGAACATTTGACCCTGTCATAGGTTTTGGTGAACTCGGAGTGCCCCGCTGTGGGTGTAGCATGAAGCTCATAAAGTACCGTGGATTTAAGCTTTGATTGTTTACTTAAATACAAATGGCCTTTGTATCGAAGCTCATCCTGGAGCCAAGAGTACCCTGGGGGATTTGGAGCATTGGTCTGCAATTGCTGGATTAGATGCGAACTTTTGGGATCATGTAGCCATTCCTGGGGCACAACTTGGAGCCAATCTGGTACAATGAAGGAAAGAGAAAAAAGGGATCCTTCTTCTTCATATTTTTGGGACAGTGCATCCACCACCACATTGTCTTTTCCCTTCTTGTAAATTATCTCATAATCATATCCAAAGAGCTTAGTCACCCATTTTTGTTGATCCAGGGAGGAAATGTGTTGTTCTAGAAAGTACTTGAGGCTTTGATGGTCTATCTTAATTTGGAAACGTTGCCCCAAGAGATAAGGGCATCACAGATCAACAACATGAAAAATAGCCAACATTTTATTTTCATAGATGGGTTTTCCCAGATTCCTTTCAGATAGTTGCCTGCTAGTGAAGGCCAAAGGTCGATCCTCTTGCATAAGGACAAGATAGATTACTTTCCGTGAGGAATCACATTCCAACACAAAGGTCTTTGTGAAACCAGGAAGGGCCAGAACCAGAGTGGTGCACATGGTCGTCTTCAAGGTTTGAAAAGCTTGAGCAGCGGCTGGAGTCCAAGTGAAAGAGTTCTTTTTGAGGAGAGCTGTGAGAGGTGCTACAATATTACCATAATTCTTAACAAACATATGATAATACCCTGTTAAGCCCAGAAATACATGCAAGATTTTGAGAGTCTTTGGGTGCATCCAGTCTTGCATAACTTCAATATTTTTCAGATCCACCCTGACGCCATCCTTGCCAACCAGATGACCCAAGTATTCTACTTCTGAGGAACCAAAAGAAAATTTAGACTGTTTCAGGAAAATTTTGTGCTAAGAGAGTAAATGGAGAACTCGATCCACATGAGTAAGATGGTTTGTCCAGGTTTTTCTATAGATTAGGATATCATCAAAGAAAACTAATACAAAATGACAGAGAAAAGGATGGAAGACATTATTCATGAGGATTTGGAAGGTGGAGGGGGCATTACACAAGCCAAAGGGCATGACCAAAAACTCATAGTGGCCCTCATGAGTTTGAAAGATCATCTTAGGAATGTCTGCCTCCTTCATACGTATCTAGTGATAACCTAAGAAAAGATCAAGTTTAGTAAATAATTGGGTGCCACTTAATTCATCAAGGAGGTCATCAATGACAAGAATGGGAAATTTGTCTTTAATGGTCAGTTTGTTGAGGGCACGGAAGTCAGGACACATTCTCCAAGAACCTTATTTCTTCATGACCATGACTACAGGAGAATATTAAGGGCTCGTACTAGGGTGGATA
Source organism: Picea engelmannii (assembly GCA_009831015.1). NCBI lineage: Eukaryota > Viridiplantae > Streptophyta > Pinopsida > Pinales > Pinaceae > Picea > Picea engelmannii. The sequence continues at coordinate 124,803 of ML794144.1, forward strand.
ATGCCTATAGTAAGGAGTTCCTGGACCATTTTCTCAATTTCATTTTTTTGTGAAAAGGGGTGGCGATACGAATGAATATTGGGAGGAAGGCTTCCAGATACAAGGGGAATGGAATGATCATGAACACCGTGGGAAGGAGGGAGTCCTTGGGGAGTGTAAAATACCATTTGGTGTTTAGAAAGGAGGGCTTGGAGGTCTTCCAACACTGGGGGTGTCTCTGTTGCTTGTATGGCATGGAGTTGGGCAATGACACCAGAATGGCCTTTTTAAGCATCTTTTCCATGCGATGGGAACTAATGACCTCAAGTGAACCAATCGTGATGCCTTGGAATTTATATTGGTGGAATTCTTGGTCGAATTGCATGGTTAATGCCTTAAAATCCATGAGAATGGGAACCAAAGTCCTTAGCCAATCTGCACCCAACACAATGTCACAACCTCCCATGTTGATAGAAAACATATGGGATTTTAGGTGGTAGTCATCGATTTGGAGACGCACATTTTCACAGCGCCCTCCACATTTCATGGAACCACCATTGGCAATCATGATTTGGAAATTGTTGACGGCATGGATGTAGCAATGAGTTTCTTGGGTAATGTGGCGATGAATAAAATTATGGGTGATTCCACTATCAACTAGAATGATGACCTTTCGATGCTTGATGTAACCGATTAACTTGAGGGTTTGGGGGGAGGAGAAGCCAGTGAGAGCATTGAGGGAAATGATTGGTTCCAGTTTGGGAGGGTCTGAGGGAGGGGTTATGTCAGTGATTTCAGGTGACTCAGGCACAAGGGGAGTTTCAACATCCTCTTCTGAAATATCCTCAGAGATGGCCATAAAAAGTTTTTGTTCCTTACACTTGTGGCCCAGGAAATATTTGTCATCACAATTATAACAAAGGCCTTTGAGTTGGCGTTCATCCATTTCAACCCTGGTCAATTTTTGGATCTTTAATGGGGTGGAGGCAGTAGTGGGATTTATGGGTTTAGGGCAAGGGATAAAGGAGGGTTTACAGTTTTGAGAGGATACAACTTGTTGTTCTTCTTTAGCTTTTTTAGTAGCCTCCACCCAAATCGAAGGTCAAGCCATGAGGACATGGGCCCGAATCTCCTCCTTGGGGCCACTGATAAAACACTCTCGAAAGAAAGCATCAGTCATGCCCTCTGTTCGAAAATCTAGGCGCTCAAAGGCAACTATGAAGTCTTCTACTATTCCTGATTGTTTCAAATTTTTCAAATGACCCAAATGGTTGGTGTCAATGTCAAAGAATTCATAAAGCTCAGTCACAAATTGGGTCCAAGCAATATACCCTTGATGGGAAGTTTTTCTCCATTACCACCATTGCCAACGTTCTTGATCTAGATGGAGAACACCATACCAGATTTTGGCCAAGTCATTTGTAATGCCGTATAAAGAGAAATAATGTTCCATTTGGGTGACCCAACCAGTGGGGTACGATCCATCAAATTTGGTCACATCCACCGACAAAAGGTGTAGGTCATGTTGAAAGTGATGGGGCTAAAAGGTATGGGAATGGGAGGAATGTTTACCTTCAGTCTTTGGAGGTGCATTAGAGAAAGGGCCATCTGTAGGGATCTTCAGTTTGGTGCAGAGTGATGCAAAGACTGATTCAAGTTGGGTGGTCAGTTCTTGTTTGACTTCCTCCATTGAGGATTACATGGATGTATTTATGGTTGTATTGATGGATGAATCGATGGAGGCCATAGTAGCATTGAGTTGTTTCACTTCTTTTTGGGTCTCGAGGAAACTAGATTGCAAGGTGTTGAAGCGAGCTTCCAAGTCTTGGCTACGGGTATGGGCCATGAGGATGGGTGAACTGAAAATAAGCGGGCGGGATAAAAAATGTTGCTAAAAAATTCTATGGATGAATGTGATAAGGGTGAAGAGATGAATCCAATGGACTAAGGCTTTAGGAAATCTAGGCCGATCCATACACAGGTGTTGTCTGATGTGTTACCACTAGAAGGAGTACCAACAGGGGTTACAAGGGTGGCCAACAGATGTGCGCTTAAGAACCACTTGTATTTCCTGTGTGTATGAATCCCTCAACCGTGGGTTTATGTGCCTAATGATAGATCTCTGTGGATTAAAGACACTGGAATACGTCTCTACCTTGAAAAAAAAAATCCCACAATTTCTGCCAAGGAAAGTGCTCTGATACCACTTGTAATATACCAGATATAAAAAATATGCAGAACAAAAATAAAATGCTAGAAATGGCAGAATAACAGTAATATAACCAACATAATCTCCACAATAACACATAAATGATATAAGAACAACAACAGAAATAACACTTTGATTCAGAAAGCAATGTTCATAGGCCTCTTTGAGGGGGCAACCTCCAGTCGAGTAGCGCTCTGTTACAATAATCTCCAAGCTAGGGATTTCATACCCTCGACCCTTATTTATACTAAATATGTCTATCAAGAGAAGCATCTAGAGGAAGATCCTTCTAGAAGCGGAAGCTTCTATTAGCTCTTCTTACATCCACCTTATTCTATTTTATTGAAATTCCTTATTAATATTGACCTTTATTACATACAAATATATTGATCTACCTATGTGTGGGTTAGGACCCTAACATCCTCCTCCATGAACTGATTGGCCACTATCTCCTCCTCTACTAGTTGACCAACCACTATCTCCTCATCCATTAGTTGAACAACCACTGTCTTAACCTCCATGACTTAATCGACCACCATGTTGTCCTCTAAGAGTCGAGTTACCAATGTCTCCTACTCCATGAGCCAACCAACCACTATCGTCTCCTCCATGAACCAATCAACCACCATCTTCTCCATGAAACAGTTTACCACCATCTCCTCCACTTGACAACATACCACCATCTCCTCCTCTAATAGTTGACTAACTAGTTACTACACCCACTACAATCATTCATGCTATAGACGACATGATTTCATTAGGTGATATAGTTTTTGATGGAGAGATATAATAGTTTTTACATTCTATATTTTTATCTCATAGAAGTATTGACGCCTTTGGATCTATTTGCAAAGGTACTAGTGTGTTTGGCTTAAGTAGCGGACCTAACTAACAATTATTGATACCACACACACACACACACGCACAATATTGTTGCAATGTATATTTACATTTATATTTGATTTGAAATGTATATTTGACATATATATTGATTTTGATATTATTGTTCATATATACTATGATTTTTTCAGATCATGTTGATGTGGATGTTGTTTTATTTATAAAATATATATATTGTGTGTGTGTGATTTATTTATTAGTGTTTTCTCTATTTTTAAATTAAATTTAAGATGTATTCCTTATTTAAATTTGAGATTCCATATTTGAAACATTTGAGAGTATATATATATATATATATTGATATTGATATTATCATTCATGTATATTATGTCTTTTTACATCATGTTGATGTTGATATTGTTTGATTTATAAAATTGATTCTGCATGATAATGATTAACATAATTAATGATTTCTCTATTTTTAAATAAAATTTGAGATGTATCAATCATGTAAGTTGTATATGCCATATAATGTTTAAATCTAGTTAAATCATTTAATGTCATTTTTCGATGGTAATAATCAATGGCATTCTATAATGTTTATCCATTTTTCAATGTGAATACTTGGTTGTGCAAGAAGATACAATATGTTGACCATACATGTTTACAAAATTGATTTAATGAATCAATCAATGATTGCCTGATTTGATTAATATTTTAAATCATTTTATGATTATATTATATATTTTTATATCTATTGTTAAATATCTTTACTAATATTTTCATTAATTTTGATAAAATTAAAATTGTTATGGTTAAATCTAACAAATTTTTTATTCCTCCAATTTTATATAATGATAACATTATGCATATTAAATCATGAAAATAATTCTTAATGTCAATTTGTTTGATTGAATATCCTATTAAATCATGAAAATAATGCTAATTTTTTTATATTAAATATGCAATGATATAAAAATACCTTCAACGTACTAAAATAACCTTGACGACAATAGTTGTTAATATTAATCTTTCGAACACATCTTGCATACATATTAAATCACAATAACTATTGTAAATCACAATTGGATAATTTTTTAAATCATTTTTTTTATTATTAAAACTTCTATTAAATCATCCCTCCTAATAGGTTTAATATATATATATATATATATTCTCTAGTTATTTTTTTTCAATCATTTTCTAAGTCAAATCATAGTGTACTCACTTTCCTCTTTTAAAATCTCTTTAAGTACCTATTTTTTCTTTATACATTTTTTTCAATTCCTATATATTCATCAAATTTAGTCACTCATAAATATCAATATTAAATTAAATTAGTATTTTTGATAAATAATAAATCCATTTCTATTATTGCCAATATTATTTAAAAACAAACACCTTGGCAAAGGTAAAGCACTATGAATTATAAAAATACCCAAATCCTAACATGTGACAATACATTTGTATCACAAGATTATCGAACAGAAGGAGGATATTCATCATCATTATTTTTTTGTAGGATCTTCAAAAACAATTTAATTGATTCTCAGCTTGATGGTTGTAAATGGTTGTTAACTTTTCATATCCAACATCATAAAATGAATAAAAAAACATAATTGACCAACTATATATAACCGTAATAAATAACACGTCCATAATATAAATGTTGAAATAAAACATGTACATATCACTCTTCATTTCTCTCACTTTGATTGTCTTCCTCACTTGGCATTATACAATTGTTGTTCTCAAAAACATGTTTTGTTCTCATATCTTGTCTTAGTACAAACCACCAATCCCTATCCAACACATACAAGTAAAAAATACTTGGTCACGATGTTTTGGGAAAATACAAGTCTCCTTAGTTTCATCCCACATCTTTATAAATTTGATACATATTATCCCACTATTACAATATTCCTTTACATTACTCCAGTGGAAGGTATTCCACCAATTGCACCTAAAAATAACACATTGGAAAAATGAGAAGTCCACTTGCACGATATCTTGTATCTTTCTGACGTAACCCAACTTCCCCTCTATTATGTTCCTATCATGGTGGCTAGCACAACTAGATTGGTCGAACTTGACTTCCAATCCACATTCTAGTGTTACATGTCCATCATTAGCATACTCAATGAGAAAATGATGTCTATATGCCCACATAGATGGGAACAAATGCACCTATAAAAATGTCAATAAAGGATAGTGTCATATGTCTAATAACTCTAACATTAATAAAACCATATAGATGTTATAATTCAAATGTGAATTATAAAGTTGATAATGTACATAGATACATCATTACAAAGTTGTTGCATTTGATTCCTATGTTTAGTGCATCCTCTTCACCACGTGGGTAATGGTCGGATGCACCATAATTTTATTTGATCTGGTCAGCCCCCTAATTGTTAGGATAGGTCATTGACATATTTTCTTTTAAATGATCAGGATAAGGCATGCTTCTATTGTTCAACCATATGAATTATTTCATGTTAGTATCCCATTTCCTTCTCTTGTCTTCATAAAATATGACTCATGATTGCATTGCCTCTACATTGTAAAGAATGAATTTATCAATAACATCATTTTTGAATTCGATGATATATTCATGAAATAAAAACAAATAGTATGTGATCAAATATATATTATCAAGCTTACTGTAAACAATTACCCTATACAGTTTTGACAAAAGATAAGTCACTTACACTTTATTATGAACCTTTTTCTATTCATTTGAAGAAACTCCCTTTTTGTTTGTCCTCATCTCATTTGTCATCCCAAAGCACTATGTCTATTGTGTCATCAATTTGCTTGATATACTCACTAGCATAATAGAATGACTCATATACTATGTACCCCTTTTCCATAGACCCCTTGAGCTTTCCCCTTTTTCAAACAAACCCGTTCAATTTTTTCATGTACTTATCTTAGAAGAACATCCAATGACATGAAACCAACCCAAATAATTCAACCTCATCAACTAGGTGAATTAGAAGATGGAGTTCCAAGTCCATGAAATTCATCAGTAGTTCCTTCTCAAACATATGAAAAATCTTAGTTATATCTTGAAGCCATTATGGAATGCTATCCATGTGAATCTCCTTTGATGTAATCTAACACACAAAACATATAATTTATATATGGTGCATTTTAGGTCTTGGGGGAAGTCATGATTCACACAAGCATGCATAAGTAAAGGATAACGACACTACAAAATAAACAAACAAAATTGATTGGCATATATTGTGAGTGCATAACATCTTATAACCTACACTGTAGAAAAATAAGCAAGTAATTAACATACATACCCTTAGAATATTTATATGGTCATGCAATTTCAACCCTGATTTGTTTTTGTCTATGGTGAAACAACATTGTAGAGTTGACCTATATAAATAAGGCACCTTCACACCTAATATAATATTTTTTTCCATATAAGGATCATATTTATTTTCTTGGCCAATGTTTCTTTGTAGTAGTTGAAGAAATAATATCTCTCCTAACAACCATTGTGTTACTTTTTTTCGATGACATGTGACTTCATAACGAAGATCAAATATTTTTAAATATATGCATGGGATATAGTAAGTGGGAATTCTTAATATTCTCCCAATGGAAGCTCATAAATACATTTTTTATTTTCATACTCATGGCAAATTTCTCGATGTAGGTGTTGAAAAATTTAGAATCATTAAACATGGGTTTCCCATTTGAATTGAACAATCTTGTAATTTCCTTATCTTTCTCTATGTCATATACCCTAAGCTAGTTTGTGGGTGAAAATATATTAATTATTTGGGCTCTCTCTAGTTTACAATTGAAAGAATATGTTTCTCAGATATAAGGGTGATCTTTTGGAAGGAATACCCATGAGCAGTCATACACTTTATTAAATAGATGGTCAAACCACCAAGCCTTTATGGAAGGTCCACAATGTTTACATCCATGATACACTTATATTATTATACCTATGATGTTATTGTATAAAAAACACATTAGAATCAAAAAACAAAGTTGCACCAAATCAAGTATGTTATCTAACATTAAATATATAAATAAATCAATTGATTTGCTTAATAGAATAAACTCCTAGTCTTAGATATTTTTGTGTGGTGTATGAGCATATGCCATACAATGTAAAAGACTTATTTTCCAATATGGGTTTTGATACATGGTATACATGTATCCCTTCCCATAATTTATTTGATTCATAAATCAATGGTTGGAGGTAGACATCCATTCTCTTCACTTGTCTTCTACCAAGGACTATAAGAGCCAACATACGATGTTCATTATTCATGGAAAACCATGGGGGGTGTTGTTATGCCAAACAAAATAATTGATGTTTTAGAGAGAAAATAGATTAAGTCCATCCATGGATGTGCTCAATCGAAGGTTTCATATTTCATCCTTCAAATTATTGGGACATGTATTCTGTATATGCTTCATGGTTATTGAATCCATTGAGATATGAATAATTCATGGCTCACTTCTTTGCAAAGTATGCCACCCCTACAATATGGTTAATTATTATCAATTAAAGAGCCTCTAAATCCTTAGGATTATAGGAATGTTCCTTAATATATTATGAGGAGTGCTAGCACTAAGAGTCACCCTCAGACTACTAGAGGATAAGCCTAGTACCCATTTTATGTAAATGATTAAAATAAGTAATACTTGGTGGATCAACAAGGAAAGAGTAAAAGGGAGGGCATCAGACTGCTTACAAATACATTCTATTGGGCATGGATTCATAACATTCTGTAGATCACAAGAAATCAGGCTTCTTACCAGACAAAAGGCTTATGCAAAGATGGATAGAGGAATAAATGTTAAACAAAGAGTAGAATATCCACATAATAGAGATCCTTTCTGTAATATAGATTAAAGAGTGCTTGAACAATAATCTATGATTAACAAGCAATTACCACAAATCCTTTGCAGCTCATGAATCCATTAACCAAAGGCAACTTTTGATCTTCAAAATATGTAAATATTACTCAAGCGAGATGATAATAAATAATTTAAAAAAGAGAAAAATAGACTGGTATCACAGGATTTCATGAATCTCTAATGGAGGAAATGCCTACAACACATGCCCTCAGGCTTACAAATGAGCAACTCAATTGCTCCTCTAGCTCTCTCCTCTCTTGGATCATGAATCCAACCCTTATCCAAGAGATACCTCCTTTATTAAATATAAAATTCCATCAAAATATACTTAGGAGGTCAAATCCCATCTCTTTCATTGGATTATAGGCCTTGGATATAGGTGGCAATAGTCAAAGAGACAAAAATCCAACAAACTGATAATTTTCAGAAAATTGTTGGAAGTCATTAATACATTGTTTCCAACTCACTTCATGAGGTATTTAATGGAGATACAACTTAGGTGAAGGTGTCCCTTAGCATTTAACTGATCTCTTAGAATTCGTTCGAACCCTCCTTGACAGGTGGAAACCTGCCAACAAGGCGAATATCCAAAAACTATGCAAAATAAAGAGTTTGTAGAAGATTTCGCAGCACACTAGTGTTTTAATTGTTTCTCTCAAATGCCAAATTGGGCCAGGCTTAAATTTGGTCATAAATTCAACAAGGATATATTCGTCCTACACAAAACATTTCAGAGAAACCCACAACACCGTTTTGGATTTATGATCAAATCTGTAAAAGTAGTTTCTACAGGAAATGAGTTTGCAACACCTATCTCAGTTCACAACACTTGTGCCATTTCATAGCGCCCAAGTAAAATCAAATATCCAAACCCTTTATTAACCTTCAAACAGGACAAAAACGCTCATGGAGTACCTGATGACCCTGGTTTTGATGCTGGTAATTTTGAATTTGCACTAGGATGCCTGCAATCTATCCAACCTACAACCCTCTTCTTCCACTAGTTCGCAGTGCCAAATCAAACATAGATTGCACACTTGAATGGATTTATAGTGACAAAGGGGAGACTTAGAGTATTACCATGGATGCATTACATGTCAAGTAAATGATATAAAAAACCAAAGGTGTGACTCATGGGGCTTCTTACCTGTCATGATAACAATCACATAGCTCAAACTTAGACCAAGGCTATACATAGAATTATTCATTTTGAAACCAAATATAACTTTATGATTACAACATAAAGACTCAACACCTATTTCCTATAAAACTTATGACTCTAAAAACAAAACCAAGGTGAATGGTTTGACCCATACAATATTATGTGTTAACATCTAGCTCCACAGGGGATGTCATGCTCGATGTGAGCTGCCAAGAACATGCAGTTCCAGTTTCCTTATCCATTGGTATATGGAGTCATTTGTGCAACTAACCTCTGAAACACTGCCAAAATATGCCACTTATTTAATAAAACTGACTGATAAACTTGTTGCAAAATGAAGGAAAGAAAATGCTCGAGAAGTGAGCTTATTTCCTACACTAACCTACCTCTAACCAAATCTCCAATTTGATCACGTAAAGGAAGACTTCCACAACAACCATTCAAATAACTTTAGGAATGAAATGATCTCATCTATGCCACTAATCAATAGAGAATAACAAAAATGTGATAGCAACAATTGAAACTCCTTTAGAGAATCATGCTCACCTACGAGTGTTGGTGAGATAATGAAATATGAAAATGTCATTGAATTTGAAAGATATGACTCCAGCAAGGCTGCCACTTGATCTTCAAAACTGATATCATAATCATATTGATTCATAAAAAATGAATGCTCATGCATGCATTCCCCTTTGCTGGAAAATGGATGACCTCCTTGATCTTTCAAGAGAAACTCTTGATCATCACAAGTGACAGTTACCTCTTCACAAAAATGATCATATGATGATTGTATACCATGATTTAAAATATTTTGATTATGATCAGCTTTAATAATGTAGTTATATATACAATCATCCTCTACTTCATGCTCAAATTATTTGGAAAATGAACACCAATATGATCTATATCTTGATCCATAGCAAGATCTGGAAAAACTGTCAAATGTTGTCTCAAATCTGAACCATACTTACAGTCTTATTGCTTATTCATTTCTATTTCATGTTCGTTGGAAAACATAACATCTTGAAGAGAATTATAAAACTGATGAAGATTGTGAGGGACAATTTATTCTCTATCTATATCTCCAATCTCATAATGCAATTCATATTTCTTACAACAATCTTCAAACAAAAAATCATATGAAAAATACCCTTTACAGTGCTCATTGAATACTGTGTGAAAATCCATCAAGGATGAAATGCTGGAAGGAGGTAATGAGAAATACCATTGACGTGAATCACCATCCAATGAATGCATGAACATTTTTGTATGAACACCCTCATGATGTAGATCTAGTAGATCCATGCACTCACAAAACTTGATGAGGTGATATGAAGGATTATCATCCTTCCTCTCTCTGAATATAGGAAGAAAATATCCCCATTCTCACATATGAGGTACTGGATGTGGGAAACCAAGAACTGTAGAAAAGTTAAGAGGTGCAAACCTATGAGCCAAAACAATATCAAATGCTTTTGACATATTAATATTGTGGAGTCACTATTGGGTTTTTCTTTCATGGATTCTCTATGTAGATGATTACAGTCAACTTTTGTTTCCCTCTCTTATCTACCATCAAGATTTGGATCTATGCCATTCTCCCAGGGAAGATCACTTCACACTTCTCTCCCCAAAAGAAATGCCAAACATGTTAGCATTGAGAGTCACCCTCAGACTGCTAGAAGATAAGCCCAGTACCCATTTAATTTAAATTATTAAAACAAGTAATACTTGGTGGATCAATAAGAAAAGAGTAAAATGGCATCATAATTCTTGCAAATACATTCTATTGGGCATGGAGTCATAATATTTTGCAGATAACATGAAATCAAGCTTCCTACCAGACAAAAGGCTTATGAAAATATGGATAGAAGAATAGAAGGTAAAAAAAGAGAATAATATGCACATAAAAGAGATCCTTTATTTAATATATATTAAAGAGTGATTGAACAATAATATATGATTAACAAGAAATTACCATAAATCCTTTGCAACTCATGAATCCATTAACCAAAGGAAAATTTTGATCTTCAAAACATGTAAATATTATTCAAGCAAGATGATAATAAAGAATGTAAATAAGAGAAAAACAATATGGTATCACAAGCTTTCATGAATCTCTATTGGCATAAATGCCTACAACACATGCCCTCAGGCTTACAAATGAGCAACTCAACTGCTCCTCTAGCTCTCTCCTCTATTGGATCATGAATCCAACCCTTCTCCAAGAGATCCCTCCTTCATTAAATAGAAAATAGTGTAAACATATCCTTAGGAGGTCGAATCCCATCTCTTTCATTGGATTTTAGGCCTTGGAGATAGGTGGCAACAGTCAAAGAGACAAAAAACCAACAAACTGATAATTTTCAGGAAATTGTTGGAAGTCATTAATAAATTGTTTCCAACTCATTGCATGAGGTATTTAATGGAGCTAAAACTTAGGTGTAGGTGTCCCTTATCATATATATTATCTCTTAGAAGGCGTTCAAACTCTCCTTGACATGTGGCAACCTCCCAACAAGGTGAATATCCAACAACTATGCAAAACAAAGAGTTTGCAACACATTTCGTAGCGCACTGGTGTTTTAATTGTTTCTCTCAAATTCCAACCTGGATCAGGCTGAAATTTGTTCAGAAATTCAAGAAGGATATATTCGTCCTCCAAAAAATATTTCATAGAAACCCACATCATCGTTTTGGATTTATTATCAAATTTGTAAAAGCAGTTGCTACAGGAAATGAGTTCGCAGTGAATTTCACAACGCCTATCTCAGTTCGCAGCACATGTGCCAGTTCGCAACGCCAAAGGAAAACCAAGTATCCAAACCCTTTATTGACCTTTTAACAATAAAAAAAATTCTCATGGAGTCCCTGATGACCCTGAGTTTGAAGCTGGTAATTTTGAATTTTCACCAGGATGCCTACAACCTATCCAACCTACAACCCTCTTCTTCCACTAGTTCACAGCGCTAGTTCACAACACCAAATCAAACATAGCTTGCACACTTGAATGGATTTATAGTGACAAAGGGGATAATTTTAGTATGACCATGGATGTATGACATGTCAAGGAAATGATATAAAAATCCAAAGGTATGACTAATGGGGCTTCTTACATGTCATGATAACAATCACATAGCTCAAACGTAGACCAAGGCTATACATAGCCTTATTCATTTTGAAACCAAATCTAACTTTATGATTATAACCTAAAGACTCAACACATATGTCCTATAAACCTTATGACTCTAGAAACAAAACCAAGGTGAATTGTTTGACCCATATAATCTTATGTGTTAACAAGGAGGACACTCATGTGCCTTGCCCTTATTTTGTTTTATTTCTAATACCTATCATGCCCACATTTTGGAATTATCTCTTTGTCCTTATATTTTCCTCTATATAGTATGAAATCATTCTGAAAAACATTATTTGATATGTATTCAATGCCCAAATGTTTCAGTAATTTCCTTCCCTCTTTGTAGCTACAACAGAGAACATTGTCACTTGGAAGTACCTTATTTTTGAGTAAAATAATATTAGTGGGAAATAAAAATGTACATTGTCATCTAGTATGCATGAAATCACTTTTCATTTCTCATTTTGTGATATGATTTTCCAATATATAGGGGAATTAATGGTTAGTTACCACAATATTATTGATAAACACATGTATGACTTACCATACATTGTTGTCAAGTTCTAAAGTACAACATTCTTGTCCCTAGTTGGTAGACCTTGACCCATGTCCAAAGAGATGGGTGTGAAAATAATATTTTAGGATTTCAAAGAAGGTATCAATGATATGAGCATCGTCCCCTAGCCCATCTTCCTGGAATGCGTGTAAAAAAATTCCCTCCATGGCATGGGTATCCCATAAGAAATTATCCATATCCACTTGTATGTTATTATCTTCATCCACAACATGTGAAGAACTAGTGTTATTATAGATATTCTAAATTGGTGACTCAAGTCGTAGTGGTAACTGAATAGGTGGTTGATTCAACAATGCTTGGTGTGATTCCTCTCCAAGTTGTGCCTATTTAAAAACCTTATCTTGATTTCACATCACAATGGGGTGCAATGGCATATGGTAGACATGTCACTCGCTATCAGAATATTTATTTCAAAAATATTTAACATTAAATCAACATAATTTTTCATTCAAGTAACACTCCAGTGACAAAGAGTTATTTATGAAAAGGAAGGCATCTAATTTTTTTGTTTTGCATCCAATCCATAGTTTGTTTATGGGTGACAAGTTGTTAATAAACTATAACTTTTATAGACCACCAATTTATTTTCAAAGGAATATTTCATTGTGACTACCTTTAGATTCCCCCTTGGGGCATAAGAAAAATGACATTGAATAATTGTGTTTATGTATTTTCAATGGAATTAATGTAAATTTATTTCTTAATTCAACAATTGTTTTATAAAGGGTTGGTTGCATGTGTGCTATTAAAAAAATAAATCCGTGCTTCTAATAATTGTTTGGTTTCATGCTTGAACACACTGAATTCATTTTGTATAAGTACAATGAGCATTTTTAGCTATTTATGAACCCTACAATGTTCCATGAGTGCATGGACGACTATTGATATATAATAGGTTATTCTTGTTAAAGTTTATGGAAGCATAATTGTTCATGCACATACTATACATGGAAATGTTATGTTTGTATTTAACAATATGCAAGTAAGAAGATTGTATATAAAGAGGACCAAAAAATGGTGTAAGTGCTGCTAAATATTTGGGAGGAATGAATACATGTGAAAGGATAAAACAACCTAATATTTACAACATTTATTTTAGACTTGGAAATCATGTAATTATTGCCACAAAAGGAGAATTATGTCCCAACATTGGGCATAGGTAGGGAAGATGACCAATTTCCACAAAAAGAACAATTGTAACATGTTTGATATTTATTTTTCATATGGAAAGGAAGATATAAGTCATTGCCACCCTCCAAGAATTCAATTGACCTTTTTGTGTGCTTGGAAATTTTTTCTCTCATCTCATACAATGTTTTGGATCTCGCAATAGAGATGTCTTGGATAGTAATGATATCATACTTTGGGTTAATAGAACTCTTGTTTGACTCAACAAAAGGATCCACGTTAGTCAATTTAAGATGAAACATGGTTGATTTGGTTTCCAAATTTAAAAAAAAGAGCACACAAAAATGTTCCTATGAGTATTTTCTAGATCACCTATTGGATCCTTAACCATAGTGGGATGTATAGAAAGTGAAATTTGGGTATTCAATCATTAATGTAATGGGACATTGTGACACACGAAGGGTTCACCTTCAATCCTTTACATTTTGAACAACCACATACTATTGGGGTGTCATAAAAGAGATCTATCTCACAGTGAAGTACCATTGGTCTAGGATGGTCACTAGAACATGGCATGTTACAATTGATAGTGTAAATTAACTTTCCATTTTTGTCTACATCTATTTGTGGTATATTTATCCTAATAAGAGATTGATGTTTTTGGACTAGTGGAATATCTTTCCCATATGAACTCAAACCTAAATTAATATCATGAAAAATTCAATGCATAATTATTCAATTGCACATGAAAAGGAATCATAAACTAGATGAGATAATCAAAATAAATAAAATATAGACTTACTGCAAATGACAAGGGACAACTTGATTAACTTGGAAAGATATGGAATTAATTGGAATAAAAAGAATTTCCCATTTGATATTATCACCTTTTTTTCTATATTTGAGCTAAAATCATAATTGATACATGTATACATTATTAAAATAAATTTTGGGAAGAATGTAACATCCTAACTTCAAATAGAAATTTGAAGGTATTTTCAAGAAACTTAGGTGCATTGGTGTGCAAAATTATTATACACACCGACAACTAACCTCTGCAAGATCCTTTGCAATTTTTTAATTGTGTAGGTTTGCACTTATGTTTTCTTTGTGCATTTTTTAATTCACACATTTATGTCAATAGATGCGCCTATGAACTTAAGTCATAAGGAACACCATGAGACAAATTAAAGAAATGAACAATAACATTTTTTTATCATCAATGCGTTGAAATATTAAGTGAAAAATGAGTAAGAATTTAATTTTGTAAAAGTAAGTTTATAAAAGAAAACCCTAGTCCATATTGCATTATCTTGCCAAAATTTAGGGTGAAGGCTTGTGCAAGAGAGATTTACCACATAAGACTTTGGAGTGGAAAAATGTTTTTGAAGAGATGAATTCGCAAGGGACTACCATATGTCACATATAAATCTGTAGAGTATAAATTTAAGGTATGTAACTTTATTTTATTCATATGAAATTTACCATTATTTGATTCAAAAGAATTCCATACTTTTTTATTTATTCCTATTAGTATTTATAAATCATTTTCAACACAATAAAAGGGCTTTATAGTTACTTTCAACATGGAAAATATTAGTTTTCTTGTTGTATCACTTTTGTTTTATGTTCCTAACTCTATCATTGAGGGTTTATTCTCTCTACCATTTGATAATGAGATTTGTTTTTAAGCAATGAATATGTGTTGGCTTTGTATACTTGTATATGGGGATTTTAGTATCTATTGGATCAGAACCACATATTGCATTGGATCCCAAACTCTATTGCTATTTATAACAAAAAAATTCTTTCATGGTTTTTGGTGTGCACTTTATAGAAACAACACGCCGATATCAATGTTTTTATTAAAAGTGCATTGTTTGGTGCATATTTTTAAAAATATATTTATATTTAACGATGTGCAATATACATAAATGATATAGTGGCGCGACAAACTGTATTAAGCACATTGTTTTGTTGATATTTATTTTTAAAATGTGTTTCCAAGTTTATTATATCACATTATATAGTAACGACACACATGTGGCTAAGTTTGTATCAAGTGCACCAATGCATGTGTATTGTACCATATGTATCACCTAACCTAAAAAAAAATTAGCTTGAAATTATTTACTTAGTGTGTAAAACATATTTCATAATTTATGTATTTCATTATAGAGGGTTTTTATTGATAGAAGATGGTCGATAGAATATTAGGGTAAAACACTTATAGTAGTGAGGGCAAGTGAAGCACATCTCAAGAAGAGAACATGACAATTTCTTTTAAATTTTAATAAAAGTAATATATCTGAATTATTTGTAGGTTTAAATGATGTGTATTGGATAATTCATGCCATGTATAGAAAAAAACATGAAGACACTTCAAAAAGTAGTTTACAATCTCAATGGAAAAGAGAATAATTGTTTTATGAAAATGTTGCAAGGACGGGAATTAGGGGGATCAAAAGGAGATCAATGTGAAGTTTTTCTTTTTCTTTTTACTATAAATGTACTTATTAACAATAATAAATAACATGTTTCAAACATTTGATTTTTCATTTGTTGAATGTTGTGTAGGGAATGACACCGAGGGAATAGAAGATCCTAGGAATATAAAAATTATGAAATAGGTAAATGATAAAAAAATGTAACTTAGTTCATCTGAAGTGGTGTTGGAAGTTAATGAGAGGGGGAGAATTTGTTATAAATCTACGGGGAATATAGTGGAAATAACATATTTGTGTTCTTTCCATTTACAATACAAAAATTAATCCAATGAATCCAAGAATAAGGTTATACATAAAATATAACAAGTGTGTCTAGAGAAATGGTCAATGAGACTAGTGAGACTTGCAATAGCCAAAACATAAAATAACGAGAACCATTTAAAAAGTGTTATTGCTAAACATGTTTTTTTGTAATATGCATACACTAGTTCAAACAATTATCAAATCAATAGTTTTTATGTATTTAATTTTGTTTAAATATAATCATTTTTTTTTTTCATTTTTTAGGAAGATTGATAAAATTCCAAAGGACAATTGATGTGATTGTAACATCCCTCTCTTGTGAGCACATGTTATTGACTTATTATTTGAGGAGACTTGCATGCAAGTGATACGATTATAGTATATGGTTATCTATTTCGATTATGGATTCTTATGATGATGTGATGGATTATGATTTATGTTGTTTGATATCTATGTATTGACATATGTTATTGACGAGTTTTCCCTGAGTTTGTAGGACACTTGACAGATTGTGGATGTCGATGGCATCAATGGACCTCCTGAGACTTCGGATTGAGTCAAGGAGTGGATTTTATTGGTTTAAGTATTTTATTCATGCATATGTGACATATGATCGATTATATTATGATGTTGTTTGGGGATCATTGCTAGTGTTTCATTGATGGATGCAGGCAGATGATTGCTTTCTAATCTGACTCACATAAGGAGTAAATGGGATATGCACATAGACCATATATTGAGGGAGAGGTGTGGTAGCATCCCTGTCACATCCTACTATCACCTCCGATGTGGCTCGAACTATAGGTTAACAATTACCTAGTTCGAGAGGTCCACGATGTCATGAGGGTAGACTGAGACAGTTTCTCACAAATATTTCTAAGGGGTGTGTAATAAGGCTAGGTCCTTATTCCATAGAAGCCCTTAGTCTTTCACAAGGTCATCCGAATGGAGTGATAACTATAGTGGTTGGACAACTACCAAAACCATTCAAAGGAGAGTGGCACCCTTGGATCATGGAGTGCATCCTGAAGGGCACGTCGTGTAAATAAAATTTGAGTCAATGAATCTATGTGTCCTAGAAAACCCTAGGCAAACAATCAACCTTTTGAAATCTTGAGAATTGTTGGATCAATTAATTATGGATTAAATTTATTAATTATAATCCCTATAAGAGTCTAATCCTTTGCAACTAAAATTTAATTAAGCCTAATGCTAAGTTAGTAAGAAGACTAAAAACTAAATTTATAAATTAAATAATGAGGGGATGAAGTAAATCAATTCAAAAAATCAAGGAAAATAAAATAAATCTAAAGATTTATTTAATACACATATGTGCAAGTAATTACCAAATTGGAATTTAAGGTAAGAATGGAATAAAGCTAAAGGAATGGGTATGCATAGAAAGGAATCTAGAGTCTAGTTAGCACTAGTCTAACTAGGAGAAGATTCATATTTTAACTCAACTAAGATTTAGTAAGGCATTAGTCATTAATTGGAAATAAGGGGAATAAAGAGATAACTAGGAGTGATTTAAGGAACGCTTTTAGGAAGGGTGAGGGAAATTGACTTTTATTAAAATATTTTGTGGATTTACTTGTGCAACTAAGGGAAAGAGTGACACGTGTATGGGGGAAATAATTCTTAATTAATTATTTAGAAAGTGAAATAAATGTGCAAGTGGCAAGGTGTCATTAAGGAAACTCCTATAAAAAAAATTGGAAAAAAGGGGGAAAATGATCACACGGGTTATGGGTAATGTTATGCTGCATACTTTTTGACTGGTTTTACTTGTGAGAGTTGGGATACCCAGCAGGAGAGAGAGAGGTGGCTCTACCTTGCGAGACGATCTAGGAGCTAGAGGAATTTTGGTTGTGTGTGTGTGTGGCCCCTTTGCGGCCCAGGGGATAAGGGGGAAGAAGAGTACTCCTAGCATTGGATGGGAGGTATTGGTGAAGTCTCAACGATTAGCAAGCAAGAGGTCGGAAGGAACACCAGTTGTCGAAGATCATCTCTAGGCCATCTTCGTCATCGATTACGCTATTTTATGAATTCTGTAATTGCATTGATTTTTATTTTTTAATGTAGTGGTTACAATTGTTGTAGACTATGTAGAGTCATGAAATTGTATAGAACATCTCCTTGAGGGATTATCATATATGTAGGAGAGATCGTATAATTGAGATTTTTTCATTGTGTAACATGTTGAAAAGTTTATGATCGAATAGACCAGCTCTTGATGTTTGCGTAAAATCTATAAGTGGATTCCTAATGATTGAACTTTCAATGTCTTCTCAATGAAATAAATATAAATATGTGCCAAGTTTTCCTCCCCCCCCCCAAATCCAATCGATTTCTGTAGGATCGCGACAGGAACAAAGGTGGATTTCCTTTCTCCTGCCAGGGTATAAGCTATGTTTCTTCAAAGGGAGTTGACATGATTAATATGCAGTTTGAGTACTCTACAACAATAATCTCAAGCAATTTAAAATTTAGTAAACTCAAGCAAATTTAAAATTATACTCTTGTGTTTTTGAATTTCTAAATATACCCAAACATCAAATCTACAATCTAAGAAAATGGATCTAATTAGTGAATCCATTATGGTTTCCGAAAATGGGGGTATTTTATATGCCAGCTATCAAACTCCATTCATATCATTCATTTACCTTGTATAATCCAATGGAGCCATTGGGATATTACCTTTGAATCCTATGCTTTTTTGTACATACAATTTTCCCAATGTTGGTGAAACCTCCTTGCGATATTACTTTTGAATCCTCTGCATTTTATATATATACAAATTCACCCAATGTTTGTGAAATATCATTGCGAGATTAATCTTGAATCTGCTGCATTTTTTATATATACAAATTCACCCAGCATTCTGAAATATCCTTGCAAGATTACTCTTGAATCCTCTGTGTTTTTTTATATATACAAATTCGCCCAATATTGTGAAATATCCTTGCGATATTACTCTTGAATCCTATGCATTTTTTATATATACAAATTCACCCAACGTTGTGAAATCTCCTTGCGATATTACTCTTGAATCATCTTCATTTTTTTATATATACGAATTCGGCCAACGTTGTGAAATTTCCTTGCGAGATTACTCTTAAATCCTCTGCATTTTTTTTATATATACAAATTCGCCCAGAGTTTGTGAAATCTCCTTGCGAGATTACTATTGAATCCTCTGTGTTTTTTTATATCTACAAATTCGTCCAACATTGTGAAATTTCCTTGCAAGATTAATCTTGAATCCTCTATATTATATATATTGTTATATATATATATATATATATATATATATATATATATATATATATATATATATATAAATAAATTCGCCCAGAGTTTGTGAAATCTCCTTGCGAGATTACTCTTGAATCCTCTGCATTTTTATATATACAAATTCACCCAGTGTTTGTGAAATATCCTTGCGAGATTACTCTTGAATTCTCTACGTTTTTATACATAAAAATCTTAACCTTAATTTACGGGTTTTCTTGGGTTCCACTCAACAATATCATATACTTCCCCTGTGTTTTACTCAATATTGTTCTGGACTTACCCTGTGATTTTCTAAACGATATTACTAAAGCTATTAAGCCAGCTTCGTGTAGTTGTATATAGTTATGAAGGGGGGGATATATTTCCTTCTAGTTGGGTCCAATAGGTTGTGGATCCCTTGTCATTGGGATACGCAAGGAACAAACCTTGAGTTCTCTTTTGATGTGATGAGGGTTGGGCCCTTCTTTTAATTGTTTTTAAAATTAAAATTTAGTTAGGAATGGATTATTATATCTATGTCCTAGTTAAGGATTGTATGGCTTGTTGAAGGGTCATAATTATTCAATGGTTAGCTCCTAATTGTTAATCCTTTTAGAAGGATAAAAGAATTAAATTACTAAAGAAACCATCAAGACATGTGGTGTAGAACTTGTTGTGTACATGGTAAACCCTCTCTTGCTGATAAAAACATTCTCCATAGGCTATTCCTTGATTGTTAACAATAGATGGTAATTGCATCAATTATTGATATATGTTATTATAGATGGACTCTTGATGATGGCTAATTGCGTCAACTAAATTGATACATGTCAGTGTAGAATGGAAACTTGATGGAATGTTTCATAGATGACTAATCACATTCCTTAACTGATGTATGTTGTAATAAAATTTGTTGCACTATGAAATTTAATGTGATGCATGAGGGTTAAAATAATGGATTTATTGTGCCATGACATTAATAGGAAGTATGAGGGATTATGTGATTTACTTACCCTTGTGCCATGATAATAAAATCAATGATTATCTTTGCGCCTTGGAATATGTTGATGATTAAGTAATTAGATTTCTTTGCGCTATGGAATAATGATGATGTATAAATGATTAAAATATTAGATTCGTTGTGCTATGGAATAAATGTTGATATATAAAGGATTAAGTAATTGGATTGCTTTGCTCTATGGAATAATGATGATGTATAAATGATTAAGTTATTAGATTATTCGCGCGCATTGAAATAATGTGATGTATGATTTCCTAAGTGATTAGATTATTTGTGTGCATTGAAATAATGTTGATGTATGTTTAATTAAGTGATTAGAATACTATTGCACCATGAATAATTGATGATTAATATTGATTGATTGATATATTTGTTGTTGAATTGAATGGATCAATGGGATTTAGACACCTCCTTGTTCCTCAGAAGAGTCTCCAGCCCTGAGACCTTAAATGGTCAAAATCAATAGGATGAATCATGGGCTTGAGAGTTTCTTATGTGTCGTGAAGGTCCTAACCATGCAGGATAGGTTGGGAGGTAGTTATTTTAATGTTCAATGACATGGTGGATCTTTATGTATATTTTGTTTAGGTGATTTTGATGTGCAGAACTACGTTGTTATATATATGCTTATGCATCGCTAACATTTATGTTAATGCAATGGCTTGTGTCATTATTGATTTCCATGAGGTGTCACTTGTAATGATTTTAATTATGATGTCGTGTGGATTATGCATTGATTGAATCATTGTTACCTGTTGATTATGTGTCATTTTTAATTGTGTTAATGCATGGCTTATGTGTCGTTTTACTTATTATGATGTATCACTTGTGGTGTTGTTTATTATGTTGTAACAGATTGAATATTATATTAAAAATATATATATTTACCTATTATACATCACTTTTCATTGACGTAATGGAGGGGACATTACATATGGTATCAAAGCAGGTTCAACCCCATGACTTGGGATCATTACACCTTCCACTGTATTAAACACTTGATTAATAACTTGTCACTAATTAAAATTAAAATTTTTCCATGCAGGTAATCATGGTAAGAGGACATCATGGAGGTAGACGACGTGGTGCTAGGGGCAGAAGCATGAAGCATCCAGTAGCATCCATGCTAGAGGGGTCTAACCCCCAAGGAGAAGAACAAGTCATTGGCCAGGAGAAGATTGTTGTGGGGGATGGGGTTGGTTTGATGAGGTCCTTTCAGAGGATGTCATATGCCTTGATTAATCGACTAGATATAGATGAGGCCAGGGAACCTATACCTAATGAGGGTCCACAGCGCGCTCCAGCTAGTAGTGGTAGCATTCATATAGAACTCGAGAGGGTCAAGTTTCTCGAGTTCATGGGTGCCACGGGTGGCACAACTGCCGAGGCATGTTTGGAGAACATGGAGATGTGATTAACACTTCGTGACTACACCTCCAACATGAAAGTCCGCATGGAGGTATTTCAATTGAAGGGGAGCTCTCTTATATGGTGGAAGATGCTCCTACCTCAACTGAACATGGTTGTCAAGAACATGTCATGGGAACTATTTGATGAATAGTTCTAGGAGAGGTATTTGTCAAAGGAATTCATTCAGATCCAACTCAATGAGTTCAATGCCTTGCGACGGGGTGGTCATATGGTGCTGGAGTATGAGGCCTGATTCATGGAGCTTCTTAGGTATGCTCCACATTTGAACACGGAGAAGATTAAGGGAATTTGTTTTATGTTTGTCCTTAACTTCCACATACGTGAAAAGATGAGGATCCTAATGCCACATACATTGCATGATACAGTCCAGAAGGTCATCATAGCAGAGGAAGAGTTGACCAATGAAGGTCAAGGAAGGACTCTTGTAAGACAGATTGGATAAATGACGGTAAGCGCGCAACACCATTAGACACTATCCAAACATACATGAGGGTATCAATATATGTCAAGAGTATCCACATTCATGACACCATGACAACTGACTCCTTAGCAGAGGACTCCCTATAGAGGACCACCGCATCAGCAACAACGTCGCTCGTAGCAACAATAGTTTAGGCATGTATAGTAGAACATACCAAGATTTTTGGCTGGAAGGCCACCAACTTCCACTTCAAGGACCAGAAGTACTAGATCAAAGAACAGATGCTGGACATGTGGAGAGCCACATTACTAGTGATATTGTCAAGTTGAGAGGGCCCGAGCAGTTGAATCAACATGACACACTACAATTGGAGATTTGGGCAAGGCCCACAAGATTCATGTAGCATTGAATAACCACTAGGACGAGCACCAATCCACTATGCTCAATATGTCAAGTACCA
This sequence comes from Picea engelmannii, assembly GCA_009831015.1. Classification (NCBI taxonomy): domain Eukaryota; kingdom Viridiplantae; phylum Streptophyta; class Pinopsida; order Pinales; family Pinaceae; genus Picea; species Picea engelmannii. The sequence goes on from ML794144.1 coordinate 148,095, forward strand.
TGGACGACCAAAATTTTAGTATTTTGATAGATCTAGGTGGTACAAAGAGATTTATTTCTGGTGAAACGCTAAAAATAATTAAGGTAAAGGCAGTCTAGAAGGACTAGTTTAGGTACATAGAAATGGCTTCGGGTGCCAAACAGAAGGTTGGAGGAAATGTTACGAACTTGCGCATTAACTTGGGATATTTTGTAACAAATTTCGACCTATACATCACGATATTGGGATCTTATGACATAATGATCAGTATGGACTGGTTGGAATAACGTGATGCGATACTCAACTATAAGATGAAACAGTTGAGTTTGACCGATGACGAGGGACAGAGAAGAACAATTGTAGGAAGAAACCAGGGAATTTCCTTGAGGTTTATTTCTTCCCTACAACTATAGAGGAGCATGCACAAGGGATGAAAGTTATACGAAATCTTAGAGATAAACAAAAAAGGTGAGGCGAAAGGATTAGAAAACCTTCCGATAGTATGAGAGTTTGCTGATGTGTTCCTAAAAGAGCTACCAGGATTGTCGCCTGAAAGAAAGTTGGATTTTACCATCTAATTGAAACCTGGAACTAAACTGATAGGAAGAATGCCTTATGGAATGTGAACGTCTGAGTTACAGAAGTTGAAAATGAAACTGAAGGAGTTGTTTGACTCGGTACTTATATGTCCCAGCGTGTCACCTTGGGGTGCGTATTTTATTTTCATAATAAATAAGGATGGGTCGTGGAGACTTTGTATTGACTACCATCAATTAAACAAGGAAATGATCAAGAACCAATATCCGTTGCCAATAATAGTTGATTTATTTTATAAAATGAAATATGCAACGTGTTTTCAAAGATCGACCTGAGATCAGGATATCACCAATTAAGAATTAAAGAGGAATACATTCCTAATACTTCATTCAATATGAGGTTTGGGCATTACAAGTTTATCATTTTACCATTTGGACTGACAAACGCCCCAGGGGTATTCATGAGCTTGATGAATGGGGTGGTCCGTGAGTACTTGGACAAGTTTGTTCAAGTATTCATTGATTAAATATTGATATATTCTCAGATGATGAAAGAACATGACGAACATTTGTGCTTAGTACTATAGTGTTTACAAGAAGAACAAATTATACGGGAAACTATCGAAATGCTCTTCTTACCATTCAAGGATTCACTAATTAGGGAATGTTATCATCGACAAAGGAATCGTTGTGTATCTAGTAAAGGTAAATATTATTATGTAATGGTTTGTGCCAACAAACGTACTGGAAGTTAACATCTTTATGGTTTTAGCAGGATATTACTGACGATTCGTCGATGGTTTTTTGAAGATAGCAATTCTGATCATGGAATTGAAAAAGAAAAATAAGAAGTTTGTATGGACCAATAAGTGCATAGAATAATTTAAAAGGCTCAAGGGGATGTTGATGATCGAATCGATACTAAAATTCCATGACATGGATGAGGAATTCTTGGTATGCACGGACGCATCCCAGGAAGGCTTGGGCAGAGTCTTGATGCAAGACGGTTGAGTGATCACTTACATATCAAGGAAGTTAAGAAATAATGAAGAGAACTATGCCACACATGATATGGAGTTATTGGTCATTGTGTATGCCTTGAGAGTGTGGAGACATTATATGATTGGATGAAAATTTTAAATAAAACAAACCACTGTGGATTGCAACACCTTTTTATGCAAATTGACTTGAACGCGCGACAAAGGTGTTGGTTAGAATTTCCTAGCGAATATGATTTTGAGATTATTTACATAAAAGGAATAGTGAACATAGTGGCAGATGCATTGAGTAGGAGACCACACATATTGTCGGTGATACCTCTTCAGACGAATATTTGAGAAAATATTATAACCATACAGTGTGACGATGACTGGTATAAAGAGTTTAAGGTAAATATAGGACAAGACACCATGATGGTACCAAAGTTTGAAGGATATGCATTGGAAAACGATGGATTGATGAGGTATAATAACCAGATTTACATACCGGCTAATGACGAATTAAGAAGTTTGATCTTAAACAAAGCTCATAGAGAAGTGTACATGGCTCATCCAGGAGTCATGAAGATGAGGGCAGACCTTAATCCCTTATTCTTATGGAAAGGAATGAAGGTGAACATAGTTAACTAGGTGGAGAGATGTCTAGAATGTCAACAAGTGAAGGTTGAACATAGACATTCGACAAGATTGCTACAACCACACGCTATTCTAGAATCGAAATGGGAGGTCATTTTGATGGACTTTATTGTTGTATTTCCACTGAAGGCAAGGCAGAATGATTCGAGTTTTTTGTTAGTTGACACTTTGATGAAGAGTGCACATTTTATTCCTGTGCACATGATGTATCAGGTGCCAGACATAGCTAGATTTGTTTATCAACGAGATTGTGAGATTACATGGAGTTCCTAAAAGGATCATATCTAATAGAGGATCAGTGTTTATATGATGTTTTTGGACTAGTTTCCAAGAATCCTTGGGGACACAAATGAACTTTAGTACAACATATCACCCTGAGACAGACAGGCAAACCAAAAGAACGAACCAAATTTTGGAAGATATGTTGTGTATGTATGTGATGGACCAACATAAGCATTGGGAAGAGTTCTTGCCATTGGTAGAGTTTGTGTACAACAAAAACTATCAAGGTACCATTAGTATGTAACCATTTGAGTTTCTTTACGAGAGACTATGTCATATGCCTTTGAGTTGGGATCGAATTGAAGATAGGGTCCTAGTAGGACCAGAAGCGATCCAAGAAATGGAAGAAAAAATGAAAACTATCAGAAAAAGGAATAAAGAAGCACAAGATTGGCATAAGAGTTATGCCAATGTGCATCACGTTGACCATAATTATGAAGTTGGTGACCGAGTTTTCTTACAAGTGAAAATGCAAAAGATTTTGATAAAGTGTGGAAAGGGTGTTAAACTCTCTCCTAGGTTTATGGGACCTTTTCAAGTTGTGGAAAGGTGGCACACACCCCCTTCCCTCCAAAGGGTTGATCGACCTCCCGGTTTTGTATCATTTGAAATACTAAGTCAGAGCGACTCCTTGGGTCCCTGTAGGCACCCTAAACTATTCCACCCACACACACATAGGTTTCTCCACAAGTGACCATGGATATGACCATGGGTGTATCCCTTCATGGTTCGGACTTTGGGGATATCCCGAATCCTTCTTTCACCTTTTCTTGAAGCTCTCTTCTCTAGGTTCTTGAACTCTCACCACGTGTCTCTTTAGATTCTCTGGCCCCACTATGGTTCAGACTTCATGACTTTGTGAAACTCCAGGCCTTCTGCCCACAACCTCTGATATTTTGATTACTGAACTCCTTAATCCATTGCCACGTGCTCTCCAACGATCAATGGTTAGGATTGAATCGTGATTTAGGACTTCACGACTCTACTTTTGCCAAGTCCTCAAACTTATCGAACTCCAAAGTACTTTGAAACAGTCCATGACTATATTCCGTGTAGCTTTACCAGATCTAATGGTCTGGAATTGTTTGCCTTCTCTTGAGAACGAATCTCGCAGTCATTGATTTTCAGTGAAGACTTCAGGGACTTCTCTCCTTGAAGAATTATGTTGCTCTCCCTCTTGAGATTTCCTTCTTCAATTTCCTTTGTTCCTCTGAACAATCTCTTCTACACTTAGTCAAGATTTTGATCTGTGCACGCCCTGCAACAGATTCCTCTTCTATAGCCAACTCCACTGTGGATGAATTTTGCACTCCTTGCAACCATTCTCGAACTGCTTCTATCTCCTGTGACTGAAATCATGCTATCCTTCATGATATTTTGAGTCTGAAAACTTGATCACACACTTGTTGCAGACGTAAATGCACTCCTTTCATACATATGAGTTTCACTATCTCTTCTGAGCTTTCGAGTCGAAACAGAGTCAGTCACACACTCCTTGCAGACACTATGCACACCTTTCACTTGCTCACTGAAGAGAAATGATTGAAACTTATCTACTCCTCACAATGACTCATACATTCAAAAAATTAAATTCAATCATGGATTCAAGAACAAAAAAAACAAAGAATTGAAAAAAAATAGAAACTCTACCATTCATTCGGATAGACACATAACCAACACACATTTGGGACAATATATCTTTGTTATATTCATCCAACTGAAACTTGTATACATACATACATTGTTATTCACTACTCCTTAACCTATACAATATAGATTCAACTACTGCTTGGTTCTCCTCTATCCACAACAACAACGATCATCAACAACAATTGGGCAATATTACAAATGTTTATACGAATAGGTTCTCTTCGAGTCTTCCCTCCAACTACTCTACACTATCTTAAATGGAATTGAATGCTATCAACTACTTAACACTTATTACAATAAATATCGAGCCAGACAGATAGGAGTGCAAGCTCCAAATCTGTACTATGATCCGATTCATAAACCAAAATACATCCCCCCATGAATCTTGCGTGATGGTTCAACCTCCAGTCATTAAAGACAGTCATAATTCAAAAATATTTGTCAAATATCACATTAATACATTGATCGTTTGAAATTCAAAATATTTCAAAATGTGCGCTAGTGTACCCAGTTGTCTTCCACACTTGTGCTTTGCTGATGATGTTCCTGCATCATACTCCCTTGGATGAAAAAATTCATGGACTCCTGTCCATGAGCTCCTGCACCAATCTTCCATGCTTCTGGATCTCTGCTACATTAATCTAGTTGGCATATTTTGTTGTTCGTTCTTTCCACTTCACCAATTATTCAAAATATGTCTTCCTTCTGGTCTTCTTACCAACTCATTGATCCATGATCTTTTCCATCTACAGATTCTCTGCTACAATCATATATTTCTCCCACTAGATCTTTATTTGATATTCATCTCCTTCAATTGCTTCCTCCCTGTAAATATATAGGTCTGTGACATTGAATATGGGTGTTATACCCACATCTTCTGGCAGTTCTAACTCATAATCATTCTCGCCAAATCTCCTCAAGATTTTACATGGCCCTATATTTTTCAATTTCAGCTTATTATATGTTCCCCTCGGAAATATTTCCTTTCTTAGATGTGCTAGAAATTGATCCCAAACTTTAAATTCAACTTTCTCCTGTGTTGATCAGATCTGCGTGTGTATTTGTCGCTACTCTTCTTCAACTGCTCCTTGATATGATTGTGAAGTTCTTGCATCTCTGCAGTGAAATATTCGACTCCCGTTCTTCTAAACTCACTTTGGTTCAGACACCTTAACTCTGAAACTCCTCTCAGATTCATTCCATACATGATTTGAAATGGACTCTTCCTAGTGCTCCTGTTCAATGATTCATTATATGAAAACTTGGCTTGTTCTATAATCTGATCCCACTGACTATGGTATTCAGTGACCAAACTCCTCAACAAATCTCTTAGGCTTATATTCACCACTTCAGTCTGTCCATCTATCTATGGATGATATGAAAAACTAAAAGATAGCTCTGTCCCCAACTTTTTCCATAACGTTCTCCAGAAATGACCAACAAATTTGGTGTCCCTGTCTAAAACTATACTCCTAGGTAATCCATGGAGTCTCACAACCTATTTGAAAAACAAATTTGCAACATGTGTTGCAACACAGGTGTTTTGGCATGGGATAAAGTGTGCCATCTTTGAAAATCTATCCACCACCACAAATATGGAATCAGTTCCTCTCTGTGTCCTTGAAAATCCCAACAAAAAATACATGCTTATTTCATCCCAATGCCTCTCTGGAATAGGCAATGGTTGATACAACCCAGTGTTTTGTTTCTTCCCCTTGGCATATTGATAAATCTTACAATTATTCACAAATTTATTAACCTCCTCTCTCATACCTGGCCAATAATATGAACCGTTTAATTGGGAAAATGTTTTGTCATTGCCGAAGTGTTCGGCTAGACCTCCACTATGCTTTTCCTTTAGAAAATTCTCCCTCATCAAGCATCTTGATATGCACAAATCGAATCCTTTGAACAACAACCCATCCTGAATATGATATCTAGCCCACTAGCTTCTGTCTCTGAGCACAGGATTCGTACATGCTTCATATGCTTCTCCAAAATCTGGATCAGTATGGTACATTTCATTAAGGTGGTCAAACCCCAAGGTTTTGACTTGAAATTCCTACAGAATCAAAATTCTCCTGCTCAATGCATCAACAACCTTGTTAGCATTTCAAAAAATATGTTTAATGACAAAAGTGAAATTTTGAATAAACTCTATCCACTTATCATGTTTTTGGTTTAACTTCTCCTGTCTGGTTATGAATTGTAAAGCGTGATTATCACTATACAAAACAAACTCCTTTGGTATGAGATAATGTCTCCATTTCTTCAAGGCTTGGATTATGGCATAGAAATCTTTGTCATAGGTGGAGTACTTTGTTTTGGCTTCATTCAGCTTCTCACTGAAATATGAAACAGGTCTATTTTCTTGGCTTAAGACCGCTCCAATTGCAACTCCACTCGCATCACATCTCACTTGAAATGTTTTTCCGAAATCCAGCAGAACCAAAAACAATTGTTTAGTTATCTTCTCCTTCAATATGTTGAATCTCCTTTCATCCTCTTCTATCCATTTGAAACACTTGTGTCTTTTCTTCACTGTATCCATCATCTGATCACTAATCCCGCTAAATATTCTGATGAACTTCCGATATAAACTTTATAACCCATGGAAGCTTCTTACCTCAAAGATATTCTTTGGTGATGACCATTCTTTTATTTCTCTCACCTTTTCGGGATCCATCTTTAACTCATTTGAAGAAATCACAAAACCCAAGTAAATGAGTTCTGACTTCATGAAAGAGGACTTTATTCATATTAATCAACAACTTCTCTTGTTGCAGCCTCCTCATTACCAATGCCAAATGTCTCAAGTTCTCCTCTTTACCCTTGCTAAACACCAGTATATCGTCTAGATACACAATCACAAACTTACCAATGAAATCCTTTAGCACTTCATTCATCAGTCTCATAAAATTACTTGGGGAATTAGTTAATGCAAATGGAATAACAAGCCATCCATATAACCCCTCATTCGTCTTGAATGTATTTTTCCACTCATCACCTTCTCTCATCCTGATCTGGTGATATCCACTTTTCAAATCTATTTTTGAAAAATAGTTGGCTCCACTCAAGAAATCCATCAAGTCAACCATCCTTGGCAATGGAAATATGTATCTGATGGTGATCTTGTTTATGGCTCTCGAGTCCATACACATTCTCCATCCTCCATCTTTATTTGGGATTAATACAGTTGGTACTGCACATGGACTCAAGCTTTCTTTGACCAATCCTTTGTCTAACAAATCTTGAACGTGTCTCTTCACCTCCTTATTCTCTTGAGGCGTCAACCTGTACGCTACGTTATTTTGTAGGCTAGATCCTGGTATCAAGTTAATGTAATGACATATGCTTCTGATAGGTGGAAATGAGTTTGGAAATTGATCAAAATCTAGACCAGGGGTCAAAATTTAGACCAAAAATAAAAGTGTTCAGAATCACTTCAAAACGGATAGGTGCGTATCCCTCGTCCTCAAGAACCCAACGCAATTTGAATGGGTTCAAATGGACATCGGATGAGTGAGATATCACGTTCAGTTCATTTTTTCCAAATAGGGAAAATTTTGATGACTGTACAGTTCATACAGTCTATACAATTGACATGTCAGGGACGTACAAATTATGTGGCATGACTGTATAATGAGATGGTAGGTGATGTGGAAATTTTTGACTTGGAAGTGACGTGGGAGAGATGTGGGTGTATCATTTGTTGACATGTGGCCCAGGCGTGGGCTGCCACGTGGCACCTTGGTTTGGGTGTTTAAAAGTATAGTGCAGTCCATGGGGATTGAACCCTAGACCTCTCAGAGGCATGGAACGCTTTGGAAATGGGTGGGCTACAACTAGCCCACATGGTGGTTCTTAACATGTATACGTTTTACATTATATTTAAATGTATACTATGGTACATTTTAGTGGGGTCTGGGCTGGGGCTTAGCCCCAACCCACAGTTTTTATGTGTAACCATGTGACGACCTCTTACAGTGTGGGAGTGTTCAAGCAGTTAAACAACACGCACCAGAAACTTGTCATTTCCACATTCAATCTTGCACGGGGGCCTAAAATCACGTTGGGACGTGGCCATATGGCTGCCCATGCACCCAACACCTCCGCTCTTTTAGGCCTTAAGTCCGCTAACGGTGCTACAATTTAGAACCAATCACAGAAATGGTACATGTGTTGGTTTTAGGCATGGGAAACACCTAGGAGCTAGGTTACTCACATAGAAGTGCGAATTGGCAAACCATAGACATCAAGCATGAAGGAGGAAAATGGTAGGAGGCCTATCTTCTTCATTTTTTGGCCAAATGAGGTGCCAAAAAATACCAGCTAGGAGTTTTTTGATGTTCTGAATCCATTGGTATAGTTTTCAAAGGAATTTGGAGACTTCTGTTGCATTTTTTTCTACAGGGAAGTTTCATAGAGCTCGAGGGAGCCCAAGGCCACCATTGAAGGAGGCCATGCTCAGACGAGCCCAAGTCCATTTTCAGTGACTAAATAGTCATTCTTGACTAATTGATATGCTATGAACTCATTGGGACAGGTTTCAGAGCCTTTGAGGACTTTTACAGGTGTTTTTTCCACAAGGAAGCTCAAGGAAGATCAAGGCCACTAGTAGAAGAGGTCATGCCCAAATGAGCCATGGTCTATTTTTAGAGTTCTAATAGTCATTTTTGGGGTTTTTATGTATTCAGAACCCAATGGTTCAGTCAATAAATCCATTGGATTTGAGAAGCAACTTGTAAAATAATTTTAAACATACTAATCCCAGAGAGCCTATTCCAATGATGGAGGCTCAAGGGGATGTAGCCTAGTTGGGGGTGAACTCCTTTATCATGTTGTTATTGTTGTGAGTTTTGATGGTTATTATTTGCTGCAACTTATGTTTGTTGTTGTATTCTTTAAAAAACATATTTAACCATTTAAAAACATCACACATAAACTTTTAGAAGGAGCCTAAACTTGACACATAAATTCTCTTGCACAACTAAGACATTGATCAAGGTCTTGAAGTTTAATTTAATGGAGTAGAGGGTGCTTGCATACCAAAACAAGTCATCCCCCTATTTTCAGATCAGGTGGTATCAAAGAATAGTTTTTCTCATGTGATTTCCATTGATAGCTAGATATTTAGCTGTTGGTATTATTGTGCAAGTAATTAAGCATCATAATTTTTGAAAAATTCCATGTACATATTGTGGTTTAGATAACCGTCATGTTTCGAAATGTTGAAAAACATTGACCACATTCAGGAAACTTTCCAAGCAAAGACAACTTGAAAAGAAGATGCAAAAGATTTGCACTCACTGCCAGAAGAGAGGTCATCTCATTGACCAATGTTGGACATTGCATCCAACCACTCATCCACATCATGAGAAGAAGATGGATAAAGATATTGGCAAGAATGGAAGAGGAGATTCCATCATCGATGTAAGTCAAGATGATTCACAAGAAGAGGATTTTCAGCAGAAAAAGTCACCATTGAATTGGCTTGGTAAGAAATGGTTAGATTTCTTGAACAAGTAAGGCTTGCATTTCTTTTTTTGTAGATGCACATTTCAGCCTTATGTATCCATTTTTGTTGAAAGTATGACAAGTTGCAGCAGTTTATCACAACTTGTATGATGCAAGATTGCATGTGACTGCAATTCTTTTGAAGGCATTCTTGTTGTTGCACAACATCGCCAGGAGGATGTAAAAGATGGGTATGATACTCACTTATTGAAGCCACATATCTTTTTCATTTCAGCTCTTATGTACCCACATGTTTTTGGGTTTATGTACTTATGATTGTACTTGAAGGAGAGTTGAAGAACTATGCACATGCATGTGATTTTGTATGTGTGTAAACAGTGAACTTGGTGACAGTTCATTATTAGTGACTCATGAATGTAACATAGTTGTGTATCATGAATGTCGATTTTTGGAATGTCAATATTTTTCAAATGAGTCTCGACTTGTGTCGATGTTGTCTTGATGACTATGTTGTGTCGATAATGTTTTTTCAACTTATGTTTAGTCAATGGTGTTTGTCGGCTTGTAAGTCGATATTGAGTACACCAAGATGCAGGAAAACTCCATGTACTTTGATGAAGTATAAGATGCGACCATTATTGCTTGAAGACAAAAAGAGTTGATTGGCATCATTTTCATTCTTCTATAAGTTTGTTTTCAAGATTGATGGTTTTCTTGGTTTGTGACAAGATGTTGCAAGAAAGTATTTTGTAGCCATTGTAGAGCGGATTGTGTTGATGCCAAAGAGTTCACAAGAGGGACTTGATTCTCAGTGGGAAGGCTGTCAGTTTTCCAAGCACAAAGAGAATAGTGGGTCAGCAAAAGCCAAAGAATAGTGATTGAGGGACATAACTAGTTGTAGTGCAAGGCATGTCAAGGTACCCAGGTGATTGCCAAAAAGACTTTTCAAGTAGAATCAGTTGATAGAAATTGGAAGCAGAAGAGTATTGAAGCTCAGGCATATAATCATCAACTTTTGTGGGACCAAAATATTTTCAGTGGGAAGGCGTGATCAAAATCTGGACCAGGGGTCAAAATTTGGCCCAAAAATCAAAGTGTTTAGAATCACTTCAAAATGGATAGGTGCGTAGCCCTCATCCTCAAAAACCCAATTCCATTAGAACGGGTTCAAAAGGACATTGGATGAGTGAGATATCATGTTCTGTTCATTTTTCCAAACAGGGAAAATTTTGATGATCGTATAGTCCGCACAGATGATATGGTAGGGTCATAAAACGGACGTGGCATGACTGTACGATGAGATGGAAGGTGATGTGTCAAGTGTTGAGTTGGCAGTGACATGGTAGATATGTGGGTGTATCATGTTTTGACACGTGGCATCATTTTGGAAAATGGATGGTGCCACGTGGCCCAGGCGTGGGCTGCCATGTGGAACCTTGGTTTGTTTAAAAGTATAGTGGAGTCCGTGGGGATCAAACCTCAGACCTCTCAGAGTCATGGAATGCTTTGGAAATGGGTAGGCTACAAGTAGCCCATGCGGTGGTTCTTAACATGTATATGTTTCACATTATATTTAAATGTATACTATGGTACATTTTGGTGGGGTCCGGACTCAGACTTAGCCCCAACCCTCAATTTTTATGCATAACCATGTGGCCACCTCTCAGAGCATGTGAGTGTTCAAATGGTTAAACACCACATGCCTGACACTTGTCATTTACACGTTCAATCTTGCACGAGGGCCTAAAATCGCACTAGGACGTGGCCATATGGCCCCCCATGCCCCCAACACCTCCGCCCTTTGAGGCCCTAAGTTCGCTAATGGTGAGACAGTTTATCACCAACCACAAGAATGGCATGTGTGCTGGGCTTAGGCATGGGAAATTCCTAGGATCTAGGTTACTCACACAGGAGTGCGAATTGGCAAACCAGAAACAACAAGCTTGAAGGAGGAAAATGGCAGGAGGCGTATCTTCTTCATTTTTTGGCCAAATGAGGTGCCAAAAAATCCCAGCTAGGAGTTTTTGGATGTTCTGAATCCATTGGTACAGTTTTCAAAGGTATTTGGAGAATTTTGTTACATTTTTTCTACAGGGAAGTTTTAGAGAGCTCCAAGGAGCCCAAGGCCACCATTGAAGGAGGCCATGCTCAGATGAGCCCAAGTCCATTTTCAGAGACTAAATAGTCATTCTTGACTAATTGATATGCTATAAACTCATTGGGACAAGTTTCAGAGGCATTTTAGGACTTTTACAGGTGTTGTTTCCATAAGGAAGTGCAAGGAAGCTCAAGGACACCAGTAGAAGAGGTCATGCCCAGATGAGCCATGGTCTATTTTTAGAGTTCTAATAGTCATTTTTTGGGGTTTTATGTATTCTAAACCCAATAGTACAGTAAGTAAATCCATTGGAGTTGAGAAGTGTCTTGTAAAATAATTTTATACATGCTAATCCCAGAGAGCCTAGTCCATTGATTGAGGCTCAAGGGGATGTAGCCCAGTTGGGGGTGAACTCCTTTATCATGTTGTTATTGTTGTGAGATTTGTTGGTTATTATTTGCCGCAACTTATGTTTGTTGTTGTGTTCTTAAAACAACATATTTAACCTTTTAAAAACCTCACACATAAACTTCTAAAAGGATCGTAAACCTAACACATAAATTCTCTTGCACAACTAAGACATTGAGCAAGGTCATGAAGTTTATTTTAATGGAGTAGAGGGTGCTTGCATAGAAAAACAAGTCAGCCCCCTATTTTCAGATCAACAACTCATCCACTACAATATCAACACAATTCTCTAGTAGCTCCTGAACTTGTTCAGGAAAATCCTCCAATGAAGTACTGGTAAGGATAACCCTCGGTATCCTCACTACAAAAAAATGCATCTCTTGTTCCTTCTTTACTTCATTCAGGAGTTCCTTCCCACTCATGAGAAGTATGCTCGCTCTGGTTTCATCTTTCACCTTATTTTATTCAATTGGAAGCAATATGTGTGTCCTACCATTCTTCTCTAAGGTGTAGTATTCCTCCTCCCATCATGAATAACATTTATGTCATACTGCCAGGGTCTTCCCAACAAAACATGATAGAAATCCATAGGAATTACATCAAATAGGATCTCATCCCTATACCCTCCTATTTTTAATTCAACCAGGAAGTGTTTAGTAACAGTTACCTAATGACCTTTGTGAAACCATGAGACTTTATATGGTATCGGATGTGAAGTCCTCTCCAGTTCTAGCTTCTCCACCATCTCCATGGATACTAAATTTTTAGTGCTCCCATTGTTAATTATCACCTTGCAAACTCTGTCTTTCGTTTTGCAAGTTTTCTTGAACAAATTCTTCCTATGTAATGGATTTTCGGCCTCTAGCTCTTGCTTCAAAAGAACCTTCTTCATCATCAAGGATCTTCCATCCTCTGCACTTTCTGTCTCAACATCTCTCTTCTGCACTTTCGAGATGTGAGATTCACCTCCTTTCTTTCTATCAAGACAATACCAAGACATATGTCCCGTTTTTCCACGAGAATAACATGTCACTTCTCCTCCTCTGCCTCTTCCTCTTCCTCTTCCTATCGGAAAAAAAATTCTACCACCACTCTTCATTCCTCGAGAACTTCCTCCTCTCTCAGAGTGACTATCTGGCTTCTTTTCCTCATCCCTAGGATTCTGTTCTTTATCTAGGGCAACTCCCTTGCCTATGTTCAAGCTTCAACCTCTATTTTGTTGACTCTACTTCCTATCCAACTTCTCTTCTGCCTTTAGTGCCATCTAATACACATCTTCTATAGTCCTTACTATCTCCATATTGATTTCATCCTGAATGTCATACCTTAGGCCATTAATGTATCTGGAAAATTTCTCTTCGTCTCTCTCTCTCTGTCCAGCTCTAATATTCAACTTATAGAAATCTTCTATGTATTCTTTCACAGTCAATCCTCTTTGTCTCAGGTTTTGCATCCTTCTGAACAAATTTATCTGGTAATCCTTAGGCATGAAGTTTTCCTTAATCTTGGATACCATTCGATCCCAAATATTGATCTTTTGCTTGCCTTTGATCCTCCTATCGGCCTGAAGTTCATCCCACCACAATGTTGGATTTCCCTTCAATCTAGTGACAACATATCTTACCTTTTTCTCCTCTTTGACATCTTCATAGTCAAAATACTTGTCCATTTCTCGTATCCAGTCAAGTAATTATTTTGTGTCTAAATTTCCTTCATACATAGGGATGTCAATCTTTTCTCTGGAATGCAATTTGACAACCTCTTTCAGCAAGTGTTCTTTCACTGCATCCCCAACCACAACTTCTTCAACTTCTACATTTTCAATTTCTACCTCTCTGACATATTCAACATCAGGAACTCTCCTTTGTGTTGTTTCCATGGCATCCAACCTCGCACACCACTCTCTCATTTCTCTTTCCATAGCTCTATTGGATACAGGCGGATCAACACGTCTTCTAGGCGGCATTGTGCTGACGCTTCTAATACCTCTCCTTATAGAAGTTAATTTTGTACTCACTCTGATACCACTCTGGTGCAAACCCCCTTCCCTCCAAAGGGTTGCTCGAACTCTTGGTCTTGGATCATTTGAAATACTGAGTTGAAATGACTCCTTGGGTCCCTATGGGCACCCAAAACTATTCCACCCACACACACATAGGTTTCTATACAAGTGACCACGACTATGACCATGGGTTTATCCCTTCACGGTTTGAACTTCGGGGATATCTTGAATCCTTCTTTCACCTTTTCCCAAAGCGCTCTTCTCTGGGCTCCCAAACTCTCGCCACGTGTCTGTTTGGATTCACTGGCCCCACTATGGTTCAGACTTCATGACTTCGAAAAAATCCAGGCCTTCCACCCACAACCTCTGATCTTCTGATTACTGAACTCCTTAATCTGTTTCCACATGCTCTCCGACGATCAACGGTTAGGATTGAATCACGATTTTGGAATTCATGACTCTGCTTTCGCCAAGTCCTCAAACTTTTGGAACTCCGAAGTAATTTGAAACACTCCACGGATATCTTCCGTGTAGCTTTACCAGATCTAATAGTCTGGAATTGTTCTCCTTATCCAGAGAATGAATCTCGCAGTCACTAATTTTCAGTGAAGACTTTAGGGACTTCTCTCCTTGAATAATTATGTCGCTCTCCCTCTTGAGATTTCCTTCCTTGATTTCCTTTGTTCCTATGAACAATCTCTTTGACACTTAGTTGAGATTTTGATCTATGAACACCCTGCAACAGATTCCTCTTCTACACTCGAGTCCACTATAGATGAATTTTACACTCCTTGCGACCATTCTCCAACTGCTTCTATCTCCCGTGACTGAAATCATGCTATCCTTCCTGAGATTTCGAGTCTGAAAAATTGATCACGCACTCCTTGTGGATTTCAATGCAGTCCTTGAATACATATGAGTTTCACTATCTCTTATGAGTTGTCGAGTCGAAATAGACTCGGTCACGCACTCCTTGTGGACACTATGCACACCTTTCACTCACTCACTAAACATAAATGATTGAAATTTATCTACTCCTCACAATGACTCATACATTAAAAAAAGTAAATGCAGTCATGGATTCAAGAAAAGAAATAACAAAGAATTGAAAAATAATAGAAACTCTACCATTCATTCGGATAGACACATAACCAACACACATTTGGGACAATATATCTCTATTATATTGAAAAAACTAAAAATTGTATACATACATACACTGTTCTTCACTACTCCTTAACCTATACAAGATAGATTCTACTACTTCTTGGTTCTCCTCTATCCACAACAACAACGATCATCAACAACAACTGGGCAATATTACAAAGCTTTATACAAAGAGGTGCTCTTCGAGTGTTCCCTCCAACTACTCTACACTATCTTAAATGGAATTGAATGCTGTCAAATACATAACACTTAGTGAAATAAATATCGAGTCAGACAGATAAGAGCGCAAGCTCCAAATATGTATTGTGATTCGATTCATAAACCAAAATACATTCCCCCATCAATCTTACGTGATGGTTCAACCTCTAGTCATTAAAGACAGTCATAATTCAAAAATCTTTGTCAGATATCACATTAATACATTGATCGATTGAAATTCAAAATATTTCAAAATGTGCACTAGTGCACCCAGCTGTCTTCCACGCTTGTGCTTTGTTGGTGATGCTCCTACATCAAAAGGAAGGGACCTATGGCCTATCAACTATCCTTGCCTGATTCTTTGAGTTGTATGCACGATGTTTTTCATATATATTTTTTGAGACATTATGTTAGTGATCCTACAAATGTGATTGGAATGAGTTAGTTGTAGGTGTTGGATGAGGGTGCACTCATGATGGATCTAATCCAAATTCTCGACCATCTCATTCAAAAAATACGACATCAAATAGTGGATCAGGTCAAAGTCCAGTGAGACAATTATAGTCCACACTCAGCTACCTAGGAGGACATATATGATATGCACCAACAATTTCCATATTTATTTGATAATTTAGACATATAGACCTTGTCGGATGATTTATTTACTAAATTTTATATATTGTACAACTTAGAGAAGAAGTTTGAAACAAGAGGGGGTGTATGTAACATCTTTATCTTGCAAGCACATGTTATTGACTTATTCTTTGAGGACACTTGCATGCAAGTGATCTGGTTATAGTATATGGTTATCTATTTTTTTTATGGATTATTATGATGATGTGATGGATTATGATTTATGTTGTTTGATATCTATGTATTGACATATTCTATTGATGATTTTTCCCTGAGTGTGCAGGACACTTGAAATATTGTGGATGCCTATGGAATCAATGGACCTCATGTGTAACGAACCGCCTCGTTACGACAACCATTCTAGTATACAGGTGCAATTTTTTTTTTTGTGTTTAAGGTGTGTGCGTGCGTGTAGAAGTGACAACACACTTGACTCTACGTCGCCCCTTGACAACCAACCAGACGCAACCACAATGTTCATCACAAGAAGACTAAAGGCACACAACGAGTAACTGCAAACAATATACGACCATAGGCATATGGTGCACAACGCAAACATTTAGCGACAAAAGTAAAAATGACCACAATCAAGTACGACATAAATAAGAAGAACAATTGCACCCCTTACGGAAGGCGCATCACAGGGACTCTGACAACGAACACCCAAGTTCACAATATCTATAGAACAACCACCCCGATATACTAGCTTGGGTAATTAGGTTACGTAATTCCAGGTTATTACACCACGTATGTTATTACAATAATTAAAAGTTACAATAACTCTGTCATGCAACATTAACCATCTATCATTTATGTCACGATCCGGACCATGATTTCACAATTATCATACCTCTTATATGCTACAACCACTACGATCATAAGGACCTTACAATATAAAATCATTCACTAAGGTCCAATAGTAATGCACTAAAATTGACATCATATTTAGAAATGCCATCCTATTTATAGGTAACATCATAACTGAAATTCAATAACATCATGTTTAGMAGTGGCCAATATAATAATACAWWCTCCAACATGACAAACRRACAAGATTTGAAAATGACAACAACACTATTAACCAATAACCATACTTATAATAACAATAATTAGGAGGTCAGTACATAGAACTGACATCATATAAGTAGCATCATGATTGAATTTAACAACATACCTCCAAATGGAAGGTGGCAACCTACAAAATAATTTGTTATAAATGAGTGTGGATGAAGTATATGGAACTGTTGCTTCAATGCAAATTGAGAATCTTCAATCTACTAGAGATGAAGTGGAAGCTACGTGGCATCTAGGTTGGAGTCTGTGTGGCCAATATTAGAAATTGGTGGATGCTAAAGTGATGGGAGTGTTGCAGGTTGAATTCAATCCATATGTTGTATGAAACTTTGGAAACTTCAATGTGCTGCATAAACCTTTTGTGAAGCTTCCCTAAGATCAATTTCAGTACAACCACTTGGCAAAACCCAGGTATCAAATAACATTCCTTTAAGTCTACCTATGAACGAAAAATTTAGAGCATGATTAGGTTTAGGGTTACGCAAAGGAGGGCGACCACCTTTATTTCGCCTGGGCTACGCTTTGGCCTTGGAGAATTCCTTTCCCTCGGTCACGTTTTCTTTTTCTTTTTCTTATTAAACCTGCAAAGATTAAAGGGATGCACCAATCCAGTAGTTTATTGAACAAGAAAACCAACGATCAGCTGCACCAACTTGAAAGCGGAGGGAAGATTGCCCATCACGTGACCACAGTTGTACTGCCAGCGCCCACAACAGTCCTTTTAATCACAAAGGTTAAAATAGAAACCCCGTCGTGGTCGGATCATGACATGGCCAAGAAGAGGAAATTAGGGTTCCTCCCACTGAAGGTTGGCACTCTTGGCCACTCATCAATTGCGTTGGAAACCTTCCAGCGAATCTTTCACGTCAGGTTCAATTATCAGATCGGCGGCAGCGACGTGCAGTGTTCTTGGGGTTTGCGGGTCTCATTGGCATCTTCTCTACAAGGTTCGAATGTCAGCTTAGGGTTTCTGTAGTATTAGAATACACCAAGCGCTGGCGATGTCAGAACCAACGGTCTTGAGAATGCAAACGATCAATAATGACATCGATGGTGTGGATGCGAATTCGCATGGAGAATAAACGCCTCAGAGCATCTCCACACCTACGATCCAGCTCCACGCATTGGTTCGTCTCCCATTCAGTGGTGCATCTCCCAACATCATTTTAGAAACGCGGATTAAAAACACAGATTATTTAGAAAAAGAAAAACGCCCAACATCATATTAAAAACACCCAATATTATAGTATGAGTACGCCCCATATCAGTGGTAAAACGAATGCCATATACAGTTGCCCAAAAAGGCCCCAATGACAGTAAAAATGCAGATCAAATGTAGAACGCCCAACACGCCTACAGTATTTAAAACATCCGTATGACGACAAACGCCAAGTCATTCCTCCATGAGATCACAGGTATCAAAACGCAGGGGTATTCTTCAAATCACAATTATCAAAAAGAACGCAGAGGTATTCTTCAATCACAGTTATCAAAAAGAACGCAGATCAACGCATTCAAGCCCAGATTAAAACCCCACATCTACAATGCATACCCTAAAACACCCAACAAAATACATTCTTCTCATGGCGAAAAGCGGCGGTAACAATTTCAACATTGCGAGAACAAACTCACTATAACCTTTGCTGGAACGAAATTTGCCGATATTAAAAAGCCAGAACGATTTCACAATACTATCATCAATAACAGTAAATTTTCCGAATATAAAAATGCTTTCTACTTTACTAATTAAAATCATACCGTTGCCTTACGCCCGCGTTGGAAGATGTCCCGTGCTCCGTGCCGCGTCCTGCTTGCCGACCATAGAAGGCTCACCGGTACCTCCCAGCTAAACGCTAGGGGTACTCTGCTTCCCCCTTAGCCCCCCGAGCCGCAAAGGGGCCACACAAGAACCAGAGATAGACTAGCGTCTCAGCTCGCCTCCACGGCTGAGCTGCCACTCTAACACAGCTGAGATAAACCCAACTCCTCAAAAGCAATCCGTCAAGCCACAATTCGGCAGCGTAACGTTACGCTAACCGTTCCCCCCTTTCTTCCTTCCTTTCCCTTTCTTTTATAGAAATTTGAGACTAACCTAATTTCCGAAATCATTAATTAATTAATTTTTAATGACAACCTCTAAACATTCTTCGCCGTCCAAGTGTCACTCATCCCTATGATTCTCCAAAATTAATTTCTTTTTAATAATTAAAAGACTCAATTCCCTC
>ML794144.1:185057-208670 GCA_009831015.1 Picea engelmannii
GACAATTTAATTAGGGGAGTCGTTTTAAGAATTTTATCAGGCGTTAAGGTCTTAGGGTCATCTAGGTTGTCTCATCATCATCATCCATGCGATGTGCCCTTCAGGACGCACTACGTGCTCCAAGGGTGCCACTCGCCTCGTTTTCTTCTGCTGTGCGACGTGCCCTTCAGGATGCACCACGTGCTCCAAGGGTGCCACTCGTTGACTTTCATTTCTTTGCGCGACGTGCCCTTCAGGATGCACCACGTGGTCCAAGGGTGCCACTCGCTGAATCGATGGATTGGTAGACTCTATAACCCCTGGAGTCAACACTCCGCCAGGTGAACTTGTGGGAGACTAAGGGCTCTAAGGAATAGGCCCCCGCCTTATTGCGCACCCCTTAGAATCATCGTGAGCGACTGTCGCAGTCTGCCCTCACGACATCGTGGATCCTCTCGAACTAGGTAATCGTTAACCTATAGTTTGAGCCACGGCGGGAGTGCTAGTAGGCTGTGGCAGGGCTACTGTCCACACCTCTCCCTCAATCTCTCTGGAACTCATGTGTGGCCCCTTTACTCCATATGTGAGTCTGGTCGGCAAGCTATCGTCAGCCTGCATCATCAACCATCATGTGAGATCATGTCAACAACATATCATAAAGTCAATAGCATATCATCAAAACAAAACAATATCACCGTAAATGAAACGACCCAAATAGCCCACTCCTCGACTCAATCCGGAGTCCAAGGGAGTTCCACCGATGCCTCTGCATCCTCAGGGTCCGAAACCCTGCACACTCAATGAAACTGAGTCAGCAGCACCTGTCTACATCAAAGTAGCAAAACATCCTGTCAATAACTTAACGTATCATAATGAAGGAAAAATTTTTATCATCATAAAAATCCAGATCACTTGCGAGCAAGTGTCCTCAAAGAATAAGTTTGGTAAGTGCGCCAAAGCGGGATGTTACATCATGAGACTCCAGATTGATTAACATAGTGGATTGTATTGGTTTGAGTATTTTATTCATGCATATGTGACATATGATTGATTATATTATGATGTTTTTTATGGATCATTGACAATGTTTCATTGATGGATGCAGGTTGACGATTTCTTGCTAATATGAATCACATAAGGAGTAAAGGGGACATGCACATAGACCAAAAATTGAGGGAGGAGTGTGGTAACCTCATTTTCGCAACCTACTAGCACTCCCATCGTGGCTGGAATTGTAGGTTAACGATTACCTAGTTCGATAGGTCTACGATGTCATGAGGACAGACTGAGACAATCGCTCACGAATATTTCTAAGGGGTATGCAATAAGTCAGGGTCCTTATTCCTTAGAATCCATTAGTCTCTCAGAATGTAGCCTGAATGGAATGTTGACTCCAGGGGTTGGAAAACTACCAAAACTAGTCAAAGGTGAGTGGCACCCTTGGAGCATGGAGCGTGTCTTGAAGGGAATGTCGCATAGATAAAATTTGAGTCAATGAATCTAGGTGGCCTAGAAAACCCTCAGCGAATAATCAACCTTGTAAAATCTTGAGCACTGCCAAATAAATAAATAAATAAATTAAGGATTGAATTTATTAATTATAATCCCTATAAGATTCTAAGCCTTTGAAAATAAAATTTAATTAAGCCTAATTCTAAGTTAGTAAGAAGACTAAACACTAAATTTATAAATTAAATAATGAGGGGATGGAGTAAATAAATTTACGAAATCAAGGAAAATAAAATAAATCTAATTATTGATTTAATACACACATGTGCAAGTAATTACTAAATTGGAATTTAAGGTAAGAATGGAATAAAGCTAAAGGAATGGGTATGCATACAAAGGAATCTAGAGTATAGATAACATTGTTGGAAAAATAACTGTGAGGGGGGGAGTGAATCAGTTATATATATATATATAAGATTGAAACTTTTCCTGTTCTTTTATGAATCATTCTAGATCATTATTTAATGTGTTGTTGATAACTTAACATGCATAGATATAGAATATTTGACCAATCACTCAGAATACATAGAGACACTGATTTTCATGAGGAAACCCATAAAGGGTGAAAAGCTCTTCTTCTTAGGATGTCAATCAAGCTCCAACTTTCATGTACACCACAGTCTTTGAGCACCAACTCAAATATGAGGCTACAAACTATGATAGCAAGCTACAACTTGCAAAGAGCACCAACTCTCAGATTTATTTAGCACCAACTAGATGGAGGATCCAACTCCCAGGTTTCTCTGGCACCAACTAGATGGAAGCATGAACTCTGAGAATATCTTCTAGCACCAACTATAATTTAGAGGACTACAATCCTCCCTAGCACCACCCTACCACCCTTATTGAATATTAAAAAAATTACTTACTTGATATGTCTCTGATCTGATCTATTACAAATCAATGTCTCCTATGCCTTCTTCATCTTCTATGCTTTGTTCCACTTCTGCATATTTCTTCTTCTATGCTCTGTGACTCCAGTGCACTCTTCTTCATCTATTCTCTACTCTTTCTTCTCAAGCACACCACTGCATCTATGTTCAAATTTTCTTCTTCTTTTTATTCTCTATGCTCCATCTGCATTCTATGCGCTCCACCTCTCTGTTCTCTTCAACACCTGCCTCCTTCTTCACACCTCTATCACAATGTAAAAATAAAAACATCATATTTCTACTGCTCTACATGTTTCCTTTTTGTTTGCACGCCAAGTCCTCTGCATCATCTCTAACACAAAACCTCTTCGTCGTCTTTGGTGGTTATCCTGAGTCTCTTTGGCTTCTTTGACAGTGTGACCCGTCATCTTCTCTAGAGTCTCTTTGGCTTCTCTGACAGTTACAATTGATCTTCTTTGTTACAGTTACATAACATCTTCTGATTCTCGAAATTGCACTCACATCAGATCAACGGTCCACATATTTCTGCTATCAACGACTATGATCAATTTCGCCAACTTGGACTTCATGATTTCCTATCTCAGGAATTCATTCCTACCTTTGGATTTCTTGATTTTCGAATTAGAGAAGAATTGATCTCTCTGTTGATTGAGGTTGGTTGTCATTGATGTCAACCCTTGAAGAAATCCCCGCAACACAAAGGTTTGGATAATGGACCCAATATTGTTTGATGTAAATATGAGTCATTATTGTCTTTTCATGGTTGATACGAAGTAAATATGGATGAACTCCAAAGTGGTCCCCTTATGGTGAAAGCCCTCACGGGGAGACGCTTTGCGGAGTAAGAGAACCCATGATTAATTGTGTAATAATGAGATGAAGGACAATGAATTTGTCAGGTAAAGTATCCTATATGGATAGTTCTTGTCATTCCATTTCTGGTGGTATGTGGAACGTCACATAACTCCTCACGATTAGAGAGTTATGGCCATGAGAAGTTGGAGACCCCAGGTTTGGGTAATGGACCCAAGTTTGTTTGATGGACAATAGAATGAGTTATGATATATTTTCAATAATACTATTCTATATGGATAGTAAATTCCATTACATTTCTGTTGGTAAGTGGAACACCACATAACTCCTCACGGTTTGAGAGTTATGGCCTTACGAAGTTGGAGGACCTTCATATGTCATCTAGAAGCCCCAAAAGGTCAAAGTAGTCAAAGTGGTTTAAGAGATTTTAAAAGGTAAATAATAAAGTGAAGTAATGAGTGTATTATAATTCAAAGTGAATACAAAATAAATTATTTCAATAATAAATTTAATGGAGAAATTAGAAGTGGGTTAACCCTAAAATAAGGAAAGTGGGGCCAAGTGACCTAGAAGATGGTTTTAAGGAAGCTACTTGGAGAGTATAAATAAGAGGCAAGGCTCTCTAATTTTAATTACACTTAATAATATTGAATATTTATAGGTGTCTGAGGTAAACAAGGATATATAAGCCGACATTTTGAGGGAAGGTGAAGAAAAGAAGGCCGAAATTCAAGGAATGATAAATTCTTTTGATGGTGCTTTCTAAGGTATGTTATTTACAGGTAATCTCACCATTTTTGCTATAATTTTTTTTCTATAATTATTCAGAACATGAAATTGATATTCCATTGAGAAAACATATCCAAGTATCCGTGGTACAAAAATATTCATCTTGTGGGACTTCAGACTTCATGAGTTTCCACTCTTCTCCTTGTAAATATTTTGAAGCTCGAATCCTCGAACTCTTGGATCTTCTTCCACCTATCCCCATCAATGATGGAAGGTTCCGATAGACCTCAAAAATTTGGGACTTCATGATTCCACTTCTTCTGTGCACTCTAAAAGAATTAAATCTTGTGGACTTACCTCTGGATCCAATGACGGTTGGTCCATGCGCTCAAATCTAACGCCTGAGATCCGTTCTCCTCCTCTGTGAACTCGTTCTTCCTGTCTGGACTTTGATCCAATGGTCCGGACTCTTCACAGTGCTCGATCCGACAACCACTGTCGCTCCTCCTACTGAGCTTATGATTTCTTCTGACTTAGAAGATTTTATAAGTATTCAAAGGTTTTGACCTCCAAACCTTCTCCTGTGAAACCGATTGAAGGGTCTCGTCTTTGCTGTTGTTATTTACATCAATGACAAGAACAATCTTCCTATAAACATGCCAATAATATCCCCCTTTGGCATTGATGGAAATCCTGAATGGATGCACTATTCTACTTAGACCTCCAACTGTAGCATCTAGACCACACCTTTTTCTCCCCCTTTGACATCAATGTCAAAGAAAACCGAGAGTGAATCTATTCTCCCCCTAATTAGAGATACAATAAGAACTCTCCCCCTGATTAGATATACTATGAGAACTCTCCCCCTGATCAGATAGACTATTTTAACTTGATAACAAGATCATGCCAAATTTTGGCGTAGATACTCAAAATGAGGTTTTGCAAGCGATTTAGTGAAGATATCAACAATCTGATCTTTGGATGGAATATAACGAAAATAAACAATAGTGTTGGTTACCTGTTCCCTCAAGAAGTGATACTTGATGGGTATAGGCTTGGTCTTGGAGTGAAATACAAGATTCTTTGACACACTAATTGCACTAGTATTATCACAATGAATTGGGATCGGTGCATTATACTTTACCTCCAAGTCTGCAATTGTCTGAGTCATCCATAATACTTGGTTACAACAAGTGGCAACTACAATGTATTCATCTTCTGTAGTTGATAAGGAAATGAAACATTTCTTCTTTCTCAACCATGCTACAAGAGAATATCCTAAGAAGAATGCACCTCCACTCATTCTTTTCTTTCATCTATGCAGTTAGCCCAATCAACATCTGAATAGACTGCTAATTGAAAATTATGATTCCTAGGATACCATAGTCCATAGTTCATTGTTCCTTTCAAGTATATGAATATTCTTTTGACATCTATCAAATGACTCTATTTAGGTGCAGACTCATACCTTCCTACCATGCCAACAACATGCATTATGTTTGGATGAGATGATGTGATGTACACCAAGCTGCCTATCATAGACCTATATGAACTTTGATCAACATCAGGTGAGTCATCATCCTTTCTTAACTTGCATCCAGTGACCATAGGTGTGCTCATAGGTGAAGAATATTCCATTTGAAACTCTTTCGACATTTTTCTTAGATATTTCTCCCAAGAAATAAATATTCCTTCAGACCTCTGAGTAATTTGTAGACCAAGAAAAAATGGCAGTTGCCCTATCATAGACATTTTAAATTCAGAATGCATGGCAGAAGCAAACCATTGTACCAATGAAGCATTATTACTTCCGAAGATGTTGTCATTTACATAGACCAACATAATGAGCAAATCATTATCCTCTATTTTGATATATAGATTGCAGTCAATTTTTACTCTCTTAAACTCTTTGTCTTGAAGATACTGATACAGTCTGTAGTACCAGGGATGAGGATCTTGTTTCAACCCATATAAGGCTTTCTTCATCTTGCAGACAAAGTTAGGGTTATCTGACAGTTGGAAACCATCTAGTTGTTCCATATAGAATTCCTCTTTTAGATCCCCATTTAGAAAAGATGACTTGACATCCATTTGATAGACTTTAAATTTGTTATGCCAAGCATAGGAAAGAAACATTCTAATAGCTTCTAATCTTGCTATGGGCACATATGTTTCATCAAAATCTAGTCCTTCTATCCGAGCATACCCTTTGCAGACCAATCTAGCCTTGTTTCTTACGATATTTCTTTGCTCATTCATCTTATTTGTGTAGACCCATTTGGATCCTATTACATTTTTATTTGCTGGCCTAAGAACAAGTTCGAAAGTGTCATTCTTTTCAATCTGATCTAGTTCCTCATTCATTGATTTTAACCAATTTACATCTTTACTAGATTCATTAAAGTTCTTGGGTTCCACCATGGATATGAAGGCTATATGTGATTACTCAGTGTTTTTGATTATCCTTTTCCTAGTTTGTACACCTTTGTCTTTCTCACCAATTATCTGACTTAAAGGATGATTCTTTTCAGTAATTCTGGAGGAAGGATTTGATGTTGATTGTTGTCTTGACTCTTCTTGTCTGGGTGTCTCTTCTTCACCTGATTCATCATCTTCTTGTGACTATGAGATTTGTTGTTCTTCATTTTCATTATTCTCATCATCTTCTTCATATGACTTAGTGTTTATTCTTTGTTGATCTTTTGAAGGAGCTTCTTCATCAATTCAAACATCAATACAGTCTACTAATTTATGCATTCTTTTGTTAAATCATTTGTATCCTTTATTGTTCATTGCATATCCTAAGAAGATACCTTCATCATATCTACCATCAAATTTTCCCAAATGACCATCATTATTTTTGATGTAGCATTTACTTCCAAATACTTTGAAGTTATTGATTGATGCAGGTCAATCAAACCACAACTCATACGGAGTTTTATCACTATTCTGACTTAGATGCACTTTGTTTAGAATATGAACAGTCATGTGAATAGACTCCACCTAGAAGGTTTTTGAAATGCCCCTTTCACTCATCATATCCCTTTCCATCTGTTGAACTAGTCTATTTGGCGTTCTACAACTCCATTTTGTTGAGGAGTACCTTGAATAGTATATTCTCTTTTAATTCCATGTCTGTCACATAATTATTTGAAATCTCTTGACATAAATTATCCTCCCCTGTATGAGAAAATTGTCTTTAACTTCCTTCCTGTTTGATTCTCACCCAACGCCTTAAACATTTTGAAATTCTCAAATGCATCAGATTTTTCTCAGAAAGGAAACCCACGTAAGTCTGGAGAAGTCATCAATGACCATCATAAAGTAACATTCTCCTCCAATTCCTTCCTTTCACGATGGTCCACACAGATCCATATGAATAATTTGAAGTGGTTTCTTTGAAGATGTAAAACTCTTTGATTGGAATTGAGCACAAGTCAACTTCCCCATTTGACAGGATTCCCATACAGAGTTATGAGGCTTAGATATTCTTGGAAGATATTTCACATCACCTTCATTATTCATCTTGACAATATGATGAAAATTCAGGTGTCCAAGCCTTTTGTGCCATAACCAAATTTCATCAAATTTTATTGAATGACATTCCTCCTTATCTTCCTTCAGAACATAGACATTGTTTCCAGTTCTAACCCCTTTTGCAATGATCTTTCCTATGTTCACTATTTTTATTTTACAAGCTTTGGCAGTGAAAGTGACTTCACTTCCTCTGTCACACTCCTGACTGACACTAAGAATATTATTCTTTAATCCATCAACAAATAATACATCTTGAGCTTTGCCTCTTCCATTACTTAAGATTACTATACATTAGAGATCTTTCCTAGAGCATCATTTCCAAAAGTCACATTTCCTTATTTACTTTCTTTGAGTGATAGGAACTTACTTTTGTCACCTTTCATATGAATAGAGCATCTGCTGTCAATATACCAGGGGTTCTTTTTTCTTTGAGTTGAAAACACTAATCCACACTTCTTATCTTCTTTCTTCTTCCAAACCTTCACGTTTTCATCTCTGTTATTTGAATCTGACTTATAGTTATTTAGGAGAAAGTCTGCAGCTTTATGTCCATAATTATGGTAGATGTAACATTATGGTTCATTGAATAAAGGATCATAATGATTTTTATTCTTAATCTGCGTCTTTGTCCCAACCATCACATGATTTGTAGTCTGTGGTTGTTTGTTACTTGTTTGTCTCATTCTTTTTTATGGCATATATTTATTCCTTGGGTGTCTTGATTTCTCATGTCTAAATCTTAAAGAACAATGTATAGCTTTGTGTCCAAAGTTAGAACAGTAAAAACAATATCCATAGAAAAAATCTTTGTACCTAGAAAATGGTTTTCTTCTTTGAACAGTTCGATTTCTTCCATGCTGATGATTTCCTTGAGAAGAGGGTGTATTATTTCTTTGTTCTACAGATTCAGTTATGGTACCTTTTTCTTCACTCCTCCTTGGCGACTGATTATCTTCCTTTGTTTTTGTAGGTTTGTTGTTGTCAATGGTTGTAGATTTGACAAACTTGATAGATTCATTGTTGCTTGGCTGAACACTACTCGATCCCTCTTCATAACCCAAACCAATTTTCAACTTTGGATTCCTTTGCTGATTCAAAATGGTGGCTAATCCTTCTGAGGATTTAATACTTGTCAGATTATGATGATATAAGGCCTGAAATGTCTCTAGATCTTTTCTGACAGACACTACTTTAGCTTCCAATTTTTCACCTTTTGTTTTGGCTTCCTTCAATTGTTGTTTGAGGATGTCTTCAATATTCTTAGGTTCTTCTAAATTAACCTTCAATAGAAAAATTTCTTCAGATGGTTCATTTCATGTTTTCTCATACCTGAGCAGTAACTGTTTTTGTTTTCTTTTCTTTTCTCTGAGTCTATCAATCTCTTCCACGACAATGCCAAGTTCTCCTTCAAGATCTACTACTGCTTCACAATCAATGAACTCAGTTCTTGTATCTTCAGTGTTTAGGTCTTCTAAAGCTATTATCATGAGATCATATATTTTACTTTCAATAGAAGAGTCATTGTTTTCATCATCTGAAGGATCGTCATCATTGTTTACACAAAGGATTTTCTTCTTAAAATTATTCTCTTTATAGAACGTTTTGTGTTTTTTCTTCTCTTCATCGTCATATGTCTGATCCTTTCTTTTGTGAGGAAACTTAGTTGCAAAATGACCTATATTACCACAGTTGAAATATTTGAAGGGAAGCTTACCTACGTATTTTCCTGATCCTTTCGTCAGTCTTCTCACAAAATTTTCTTCAATCTCATCTATATCAGAGTCTGTGTTTTTCTCTGCTTTAAAGGATGCCTCTCTTGTCGTGGATTTACCTTTGGTGATTCTCATTTCATAATTAGTTAGGGTTCCAATAAGTTGATCTAGTGTCAATGTTTTGAAATTAGTTATTTCCTCTATAGCTAAGACCTTTGGGTTAAATCTATCAGGGAGAGATCTTAATATTTTCTAGACTAGAAAAGGTTCATCTATCATTTCACCTAGATTTTTCATTGTGTTTACAAGTTCTTCTATACATAAGAATTACTTACTAATAGCTTCATCTTCATCCATCTTTAACTGCTCAAATTTCAATCCATGAGTCTGAAGTTTTGCGCCTTTCACCTTTTCATTACCTTCATAACTACTTATCAGCTTGTCCCACATAACTTTTGTTGAATCACAATGCATGACTTTGAAAAACTCAACTTCTGCAAGTCCACTGAGGATGGTATTCATTGATTTTTGATTAAATATAAACTCCAACTTATCATATTTTGAGGCCAAGACTACAAGCTTCACATATCCAGTTTCAACAACATACCAAACATCAAAACCCAAAGACATTAAATATGTTCTCATCCTTATTTTCTAGAAGGCAAAGTTTGTTCCATCAAACAGAGGGACTTTATTAGTTGAACTTACTTCATGACTATTCATGTTCAATATTATGGATCTACCTTTGATCAAAGGCACCAGCTCTGATACGAATTGTTGGAAAAATAAATGAGAGGGGGGGTGAATCAATTATATATATAATCTTGAAACTTTTCCTGTTGTTTTCTGAATCATTCTAGAGTATTATTTAATGTGTTGTTGATAACTTAACATGCATAGATCTACAATATTTGATCAATCACACATAATACACAAAGATACTAATTTTCATGTGGAAACCCATAAAGGGTGAAAACCTCTTCTTCTTAGGATGTTAATGAATCTCCAACTTTCATGTACACCACAATATTTGAGCACCAACTCAAATATAAGGCTACAACCTCTGATAGAAATATATAACATGTAGAGATCACCAACTCTTAGATTTATCTAGAACCAACTAGATGGAAGAACCAACTCTCAGGTTTCTCTAACACCAACTAGATGGAAGAAACAACTCCCAAAATATCTTCTAGCACCAACTAGAATTTAGAGGACTACAATCCTCCCTACAACCACCCTACCACCCTTATTAAATCTTACAAAACTTACTTACTTGATCTATCTCTGATCTAATCTATTACAACTCGATGTCTCCTCTACCTTCTTCAACTTCTATGCTCTATTCCACTTCTGCATATTTCAGCTTCTATAATCTGCGACTCCACTGCACTTGTCTTCATCTATTCTCCGCTCTTTCTTCTCCTGCGCACCATTTCATCTTTGTTCATATTTTCTTCTTCATTTTATGATCTGTGCTACATATTCATTCTATGCATTGCGCCTCTCTGTTCTCTTCAACACCTTCCTCCTTCTTCTCACCTCTATCACAATATAGAAAGAAAACACTCATATTTATACTACTCTACATGTTTCCTTTTTGTTTGCATGCCAAGTCCTCTGCATCATATCTAACACAACACCTCTTCGTCTTCTCTGGTGGTTATCCCGAGTCACTTTGGATTCTCTGAAAATTATAGTTGATCTGCTCGGTTACAGTTACAGAGCATCTTTCGATTCCCAAACTTGTGCTCACATTAGATTAGAGGTTCATGTCTTTCCATGATCAACGACTATGATCAATTTCACGAACTCAGACTTCACAAGTTCATGTCTCAGGCATTCATTCATACCTTTGGCTTTCTTGATTTGTGAATTAGCGAAGCACTGATCTCTCGCCACGTGTCCTCTCTCGATGGATGACCAATATTTTCTTTGGCCCCTGATTATTTGAGTATTCTCCCTAACCTTTCCCGAACTGCGTGGATCTCTACCACGTGCTCTCCAGATCCAACGATCCAAAATTTCTTCGCGATGTCTGTAGACTGCTTGACGCAGTTCTTCCGATTCACGATTCTATGAATCTTCTTATCTATTGCCATGTGTCCTTCCCAGCACCAACATATAGGATTGCCTCACAATTTCAGACTTCGTGAGGTTCCACTCTTCTCCTTGCAAATATTCCGAAGCCCGAATCCTTGAACTCTCAGATTTTCTTCCACATGTCCCCCTCGATGATGGACGGTTCCGATATACCTTAAAACTTTGATACTTCATGATTCCACTTCTGCTGTGCACTCTAAAAGAATTAAATCACATGCACTTACCTCTGGATCCAATGACGGTTGGTCCATGTTCTCAGATCTAATGCCTGAGATCTGTTCTCCTCCTCTGCGCGCTCGTTCCTCCTGTCTGGAATCTGATCCAACGATCGAGATTCTTCATAGTGCTCGATCCGACAACCACTGTCGCTCCTCCTCCCGAGCTTACGATTTCTTTTGACTTAGAAGCTTTTCTAGGTATTCAAAGGTTTCGGCCTCAAAACCTTCTCCTACAAAACTGGTTGAAGGGTCTCATCTTCATTGTTGTTCTTGCCGCTAATGACAAGCAAACTCTTCCTATAAACATGCCAACAAACACTAGTCTAACTAGGAGAAGATTCCTATTTTAACTCAACTCAGTTTTACCAAGGCATCAATCATTAATCGGAAATAAGGGGAATAAAGAGACAACTAGGAGTGATTTAAGGAGTTCTTTTAGGAAGGGTTAGGGAAATTGTCTTTTATTAAAATAAATTGTGGATTTACTTGTGCAACTAAGGGAAATGGTGACAAGTGTATGGGAAAAAGGGTAAATGGATTTAATTAATTATTTAAAAAGTAAATTAAATGTGTAAGTGGCAATGTGTCACCAAGGAAAATCCTATAAAGAAAATGGGAAAAAGGGGGAAATGGATCACACGGGTTATGGGTAAACTTATGTCGCATAATTTTGACTGGTTTTACTTGTGAGAGTTGGGATACCTAGTAGGAGAGAGAGTGGTGGCTCTACCTTGGGAGGAAAGCTTGGAGCTAGAGGAATTTTGGTTGTGTGTAATACCCCAAGGCCGAGCCCCTTCTGAATTGTAATTATTTGTTATTAGGTTGGTGAGCTAAGTGATTTTAAGATGAAATGCTTATGTGTTATTAGGTTGGTGAGCCAGATTCCAAGGCCAATCAGCCTGATTTTTGTATATGTAATTATGCATAACATTATTAATAAAATATAAACACTACTGCGTGTAGACCAACCACGAAGAAGAGTTATGGGGGACTAAGCTCCACTAGGTAGGGTAAGGAAGGGGGGGATAAGTATTGGGTCTAGGGACAAAGATAGGGAGCTTACATCTAGAGGAATAATATTTTAACATTATTTCCTAAAGACTAAGGTGAATATTATATATTTTGTTATCCTAAGTTCCTAGAAAGTGGGATGTAATCTAAATGGAGTACATGTAGCTCCAGGAAGACAAGTGTCAACCCGGGCACATGCAGCTAAAGCTGAAGCGTCATCTCATGTTGAGGGGTTTGCAAGTCATTCTGCCATCATTCGCCTGAGTTCGTTCGACCATTATCACATCCTACACATGAACCCATTTTTCCTTTCTGATAGACCTTGGCATAATCATGCATTCTGAAAGCCAAAACCATAAAAGATAACCTGTGTATTTTCTAGTGAAGCCATTCTATCTGCACTTGCAGAGATGAGTCCGTACCTGAAATGTTTTGGGTTACTGCCTTCTATTTTTCCTTAACTGTATTGACCCCCATCATACCCTCATGCATCTCTGAAACTAGAAATAGGGATGTCTGTCCTATGTTGTTTCCTGTGAAGCCCGATGCAATTGTAGTCGCCTGAGCTATTTTGTGAATTAGCGTTAGGATGTTGTCTTGTTGGGTGTCCATACCCATTTTTCCTGGTTGTTGTTGTTGTTGTTGTTGTTGTCATCCATAACTGGTTATAGCTGATTTGAAGACTAGTTTAAGAGGTAGGTTGTCATGCCTGTGAGCAACTCTCCCAGGTGAGAGAGTCTGCTGGGAAGTGAGTTCTCCTAGAAGGGAGCCTCGTAGTATCCGCAATACTTTGAAGCTTCTGGTCCAACTTGTTTCTGAAGCCCAAGGTAAGGGAGGTGTACTAGCCGATGGACTTGTATTAGTGAAGGTGTATCCTCTTGGGGTGGATTAGGTGTGTAGGGAATGAGGGTCTGTGTGTTGTGGACATAAGTGGCTCCTAGGATACAAGAATCTTCCTATTGCTTTGTGCAACTTCCTTGTTGTCCTCGCGAAGCCTCAAATTCCCTTGCCAGGTGGAGTTTAGTCCCAACTCAGGGGTAACCTACTACTGAGAGTGATGAGAAGCATGATCTAAGGCTAGGAGGTTCATATAAGGTATACACGTAGTTAGTGGATTACTCCAGCTAAAAGATAAGTATCATTGTTGTGCTACATTATGTATTTTATGCCTGTTTTTTGATGCTTGTATTTCTTTCATGTATTCTGTTGCATGTATGAATTGTTGTTAATTCTATTTAAGTTTGTATGATGGAAGTAACTCTATCTTAAATGTGTTAATTTGATTTAATGCATATCTATCATTTAAGATATATATTCTGCATGGTAGAATTACCCGATCTTTGGAGGGTTGAGGATGTTGCAATATGGTATTATGTCATAGTATCTCTTAGTTAAGTACTTCTTTTCAAAATGTCTCTTGAACTCAAGATGGGCAGCATGACCATTGATGAATATGAATGAAATTTTTTGGAATTGTTGAAGTATGTCCCCTTCATCAAGGACGAGATAGTCAAAATTCAAAGGTATCTGAGTGGACTGCCATCTTCCATTAGTGAAAAGATCCAATATGATGACCCAAAGACTATGGAAAAAAATTTAAGGAGAGAAAAATGCTTATATGGCCAACAAAAAGAAAAGCCTACTTTCCAAAAAGCTTGGGAAGACAAGAATAAGTTTAAGAGGGACCAGAGGAAAAAGG
This sequence comes from Picea engelmannii, assembly GCA_009831015.1. Lineage (NCBI taxonomy): Eukaryota > Viridiplantae > Streptophyta > Pinopsida > Pinales > Pinaceae > Picea > Picea engelmannii. Next base: position 199,261 of record ML794144.1, read on the forward strand.
GAAACAAACCACCATTTTTCAGAAATAGCCCTCAAGGAAAGCCCGGTTTTAGAGAGCCCAAGATGGATGAAGTGGGTGGACAAATGCCAAGAAAACCACCTATGGAATTTTGGGGCTGTAAAGTAAATCATAGGTACAAATATTGCCCCCACAGGAATGACAAAGTGAGAACTATCCACAATGTTCAACAGAAAGAAACTGTGGAAGACATGGGCAATAGAGTACCAAGGATCTACGTAGCCCTGGACAACAAGCAAGAAAAATATCAATCACACATGATTGAAGTGGAAGGTATGATTAACAACCAACCATTTACTATTTTAATTGATTTAGGGGCTAGCCATAGTTATATAGATCCTAGAGTGGTGGAAAGTTTTCAATTTTCAAGAAGAAAACATGGAAAGTCTTGGTTAGTGCAGTTGGCTACAGGAACCAAGAGAAAGGTTATGGAATTGGTTAAGTCTTGTCTTGTGGACATGAATGGACTGAGAGAAAAGGCTAAATTGAACATTATTCCTTTAGGTTCTTATGATTGTCTAATTGGGATGGATTGGTTGGACCAACACCATGACATCTTGGACTTTTGTAACAAGGAATTCACTTGCCTGGATGAGGAAGGGAATAAGAGAACAGTCTAAGGAATTCCTAGGGAATTCACTGTTAGAGAAATCTCAGCAATGCAGTTGAAGAAGTGTTATAGGAAAGGCTATCAATTATTTGCATCCCACATGGAGGAAGCACCTAAGGATAAGGTGTCAAATATCGAAGACCATGAAGTATTAAAATATTTTGAGGATGTATTCTAGGATGTACCAGGACTATCTTTGAAGAGAGATATTGATTTTTCTGTAAACCTGATGCCTGGAACAACTCCAGTGTCAAAAAATCCTTACAGAATGAGTACACCAAAGCTGAAAGAACTACAAATGCAACTTGAAGAGATTCTGAAGAAGGGGTATATATTCCCAAGTGTGTATCCTTGGGGAGCCCCAATCCTATTCATGAAGAAGAAGTATGGGACATTGATATTGTGCATCAATTTCAGATAGTTGAACAAAGTAACTATAAAGAACAAGTATCCTCTGCCAAGGATCGATGATCTCTTTGATCAATTGAAGGATGCTAAGATATTTTCAAAAATAGATATCATGTCAGGATATCACCAGGTAAGAATAAAGGATGAAGACATCAACAAGACCGCCTTCAGAAAAAGGTATGGTCATTATGAATTCACAATGGTGCCATTTGGGTTGTCGAATGTACCCATTGTTTTCATGTGCCTAATTAATGGTGTATTCGGGGACTATATAGACAAGTTTGTCATAGTCTTCTTGGATGACATCTTGGTGTACTCCAATTCATAGGAAGAGAATAAACAACATATGAGGATGGTGTTGCAAGTTGTAAGAGAGCACTAGTTGTATGCCAATTTGAGCAAGTGCTCATTTTATCAAAAGAAGATCCATTACTTGGGGCATATCATTTCAAAGGATGGGATAGTTGTATATCATGAGAAGATAGAAGCCATCAGGGAATGGTCAACACCGAAGAATGTTATAGAAGTCATATCCTATATGGGTGTAGATTGGTATTACAAAAGGTTCATTGAATATTTCTCAAGGATATCTCACCCTATTACTTCCTTGCAAAGGAAGGAAGAGAAGTTTCAGTGGACAAAAGAATGTGAGAAGAGATTCCATCGATTGAAGCAGTTGTTAACCAATTCTCTGATCCTAAGGATTGCATATCCAAATGAGGAGTTCGTAGTATGTATAGACAAATGCAAAGAAGGCCTAGGAGGAGTCCTCATCCAGAATGGATTTGTAATATGTTATGAGTCCAGGAAGCTGAAAAAGAACGAAAAGAACCATGCCACTCATGATTTGGAGTTGTCGGCCATCATTCACGCTCTGAAGAAATGGAGGCATTACCTCATGGGAAGGAGGTTTGAACTGAGGACAGACCATAATGATATGAAGTATTTGTTTGATCAACCAACTTTAAATGTTAGGCGGAGTAGATGGTTAGAATTCCTTTGTGAGTACAACAAAGGAGAACAAAGTGGTTGATGCACTCAACAAGAGAGTGCATGAACTACATGTTACAACCATTAGAATGTACCAAACTGATATTAAGGGAAGAATTTTGGAAGTTGCAAATGCAGATTTGCAGTACAGGGATTTGGTAGCAAATCTACAGCAATGCAAGGTGCTATAGAAAGTGGAATATTATAAATTAGAGTCTGATGGAATACTTATGTACAAGAACAAAATTATGTACCTAATGTCCAAGACTTGAAACTTATTATTTTGAATGAAATGCATAATGTGCCTTATGCTAGGAACCCTAGATATCATAAAACTATGGCAGTAGTCAAGAGCCATTACTTTTGGCGAGGTATGAAGAAATAAATTGTAGATTACATCGTTAGATGTATGGAGTGCTAGGAGGTTAAAGCTGATCACAGGAACCCAACAGGGTTTCTACAACCTTTACCCATTCCTGAGTGGAAGTGGGAGGTAGTGACAATGGATTTCATCATAGGATTGCCCATAACCAGAAAGAAGCATGATTCAATCATGGTGGTGGTGGAAAATCTTACAAAAACTGCCCATTTCATTTCATTAAAGACTACTCACAAGGAAGGTAACGTTGCTAATATTTTTATGAGGGAAATAGCATGATTGCACAGTATTCCCAAGACAATTGTGTTTGAAAGAGACCCTAAGTTCACTTCAAAGTTTTGGAAGGGGTTATTCAAAGGGTTCATAATGAATTTGAACTTCAACACTACTTATCATCCTGAGCCTGATGGATAGACAGAGAGGGTAAACCAAGTGATAGAATACATGCTAGGGATGTATGCGATGGACAAACCATCTAAATGGGAAGAATACCTACACTTGGTAGAATTTGCCTACAACAATGGGTATCAAGCATCATTGAATATGAGCCCATTTGAAGTAATTTATGGAAGAAAGTGCAATACTCCAGTAAGATGGGATAATCTAGTTGATAGATCAGTGGTTGGGCCAGAGTTGCTCAAGGAAATGGAAGAAAAAATGATGAAGATTAAGAAGAATTTGAAAGATACCCAAGATAGATAGAAGAGTTATGTTGATAAGAACATGACCCACAAGGAGTTTAAAGTGTGTGATCATGTTTTCCTGAAAGTGAAAGCTAACAGAAGTTCCCTGAAGCTAGGAAACTCTTCAAAGTTGGAAGCCAGATTTTGTGGACCATTTGAAATCCTAGAAATTATTGGACCAGTTGCATATATGCTTGCATTTCCTGCATCCATGACTGTGCATAATTTTTTTCATATTTCATGTCTTAGGAAATATATACCTAATGCTAATCATGTAATTGATTGGAATGTGATTCAGGTGGAGCAAGAAGGCATCTTTCAAGTGCATCCGATGTGTATACTGGACCGAAAAAGAAAGCAGCTCCAAAATCGATCCATAGGGCTTGTAAAAGTCCAGTGGAACTGGTGCGGTCCTGAGGACACAACATGGGAGCATGAATATGCTATGCGAGCAGAGTACCCACATCTTTTTTAAGATTTTGGAAATCTTGTTGTTGTTTTGTAAATAAATTATAATGAGGACAATGAAAAAATAAGGGGAGGGGATTGTAATACCCCAAGGACGAGACCCTTCTGAATCGTAATTATTTGTTAGTAGGCTAGTGATCCAAGTGGTTTTAAGATGAAATACTTATGTGTTATTAGGCTAGTGAGCCATATGCCAAGGCCAATGAGCTTGATTTATGTATATGTAATTATGCAGAACAGTATTAATTAAATATAAACATTGTTTTCTGTAGACCAACCATGAAGAAGAGTTATGGGGGACTAAGATCCACTAGGAAGGGGGGGATAATTATTAGAGCTAGGGGCTAAGCTAGGGGGCTTACCTCTAGAGGAATAATATTTTAATATTATTTCCTAAAGACTAAGGTTAAAATTATATGTTTTGTTATCCTAAGTTCTTGGAAATTGGTACGTAATCTAAATGGAGCATATGGAGCTATAGGAAGAAAAATGTCGACCTAGGCGCATGCATCTAAAGATGAACCATCAGCTCATGTTGGGGGGTTCATGAGTCATTCTTCCATAATTCTTCCGAGTTCGTTCGTCCATTCTCGCATCCTGCATGGGAACCTATTTTTCCTCTGTGGTCGACCTTGGCATAATCAAGCATTCTGAAAGCCAGAACCGTAAAAGTTGACCTATGTATTTTTTTGTGAAGCCAGTCTATCCGCACTTGTAGAGATGATTCTGTACTTGAAACATTTTGGGTTGTTGCCTTCTATTTTTCCTGAACTATATTGACCCACGACATACCCTCACGCATCTTTGAAACCATAAACAGGGATGTCCATCCTGTGTTGTTTCCTATGAAGCCCGACTCAATTGTAGTCGCCTGAGCTGTGTTGTGACTTAGTGTTAGGCTATTTTCTTGTTGGGTGTCCATACCCAGTTTTCATGGTTGTTGTTGTTGTTGTTGTTTCTATCATCTGTAACCGGTTGTAGCTTAGTCAAAGACTGGTTGAGGAGGAAGGTTGTCAGGCCTGTGAGCAGCTCTCCCAGGTGAGAGAGTCTGCTGTGAAGTGAGTTCTCCTAGAAGGGAGCCTCGTAGCAGCCATGGTACTCTAAGACTTCTGGTCCATCATGTTGTTCAAGCCAAAGGTAAGGGAGGTGTACTATTCGATGTACTTGTATTAGTGAAGGTGTATCCTCCTGGGGTGGAGCAAGTGTGCGGGGAATGAGGGTTTGTGTGTTTTGGGCGTAAGTGGCTCATGGGATAAAAGATCCTTCATATTGCTTTGTGAAACTTCCTTGTTGTCCTTGCCAAGCCTAGAATTCCCTTGCATGGTGGATTTTAGTCCCAACTCGAGTGTGACCTACTGCTGAGAGTGATGAGCAGCATGGTCTAAGGCTGGGATATTTGTGGAAGGTCTGCACACAGTTAGTAGATTACTCCATCTTAAAGATAAGTATCATTGTTGTGCTACATTATGTATTTTATGCATGTTTAATGATGCTTGTATGTATTTCATGTATTCCGTTGCATGTATGAATTGTTTTTAATTCTATTTAAGTTTGTATGATGGAAGTAACTCTATCTTAAATGTGTTAATTTTATTTAATGCATATCTATCATTTAAGTTGTATATTTCGCATGGTAGGATTACCCGGTCTTGGAGGGTCGGGGATGTTGCATTGTGTGTGTGTGTGTCCGCTTTACGACTCGGGGGATAAGGGGGAATAAGAGTACCTCTAGCATTGTATGGGAGGTATCGATGAAGTCTCGAAGATTAGAAAGTGGGAGTTCGGAAGGAACGTCGGTTGTCGAAGATCATCTCCAAGCCATCTTCGTCATCGATTATAGTATTTTATCGATTCTATAATTGCATTTATTTTTATTGTTTAATATAATGGTTATAGTTATTGTAGACTGTGTATAATCATGAAATTGTATAGACCATCTCCTTGATGGATTATCAGATATGTAGGAGAGATTGGATAATCGAGGTTTTTCCATTTCCTAACAAGTTGAAAAGTTTATGATTGAATAGACCATCTCTTGATGGTTGCGTAAAATCTAGAAGTGGATTCCTAATGATTTCATTGTCATTGTCTTCTCAATGAAATAAATATAAATATGTGCCAAGTTTTTCTCCCCCCCGCCAAATCCAATTGATTTATGCAGGCTCGTAACGGGAATAAAGGTGGATGTCCTTTCTCCTACCACAATAGAAGCTATGTTTGCTTAAAAGAGAGTTGACAAGATTAATATGCAGTCCTGGTACTCTACAACGATAATCTCAAGCAATTTAAAATTTAGTAATCTTAAGAAAATTTAAAATTATACTCTTATGTTTGTGAATTTCTGGATATACCCAAAAATCAAATCTGCAATCTAAAAAAATGGATCTGATCAGGGAATCCATTATGGTTTTCGGAAATGGGGGAAATTTATATTCCAACTATCACACTCCATTTGTATCATTCATTTTCCTTGTATAATCCAATGGAACCATTGGGATATTACGCTTGAATCCTTTGCATTTTTGTACATACAATTTTCCTAGCATTGGTGAAATCTCCTTGCAATATTACTCTTGAATCCTTTGCATTTTTTATATATACCAATTTTCCCAGCATTTGTGAAATCTCCTTGTGATAATACTCTTGAATCCTCTACGTTTTTTATATATACAAATTCACCTAGCATTGTGAAATCTCCTTGCGAGATTACTCTTGAATCCTCTGCGTTTTTTTATATATACAAATTTTACTAGTGTTGTGAATTCTCCTTGTGAGATTACTCTTGAATCCTCTGCATTTTTTAGGTATACAAATTCATCCAACGTTGTGAAATCTCCTTGTGATATTACAATTGAATCCTCTGCGGTTTTTTTTTATATACAAATTCGCCCAACATTGTGAAATCTCCTTGTGATATTACTCATGAATCCTCTGATTTTTTTTTATATACAATTAGCCCAACATTTGTGAAAAATCCTTGCGAGATAACTCTTGAATCATCTGCGTTTTTTTATATATACAAATTCACCCAACATTGTGAAATCTCCTTGCGAGATTATGCTCAAATCCTCTAAGTGTTTTTTTTATATATACAAATTCGCCCAACATTGTGAAATCTCCTTGCGAAATTACTCTTGAATCCTCTGTGTTTTTATATATACAAATTCTCCCAACATTTGTGAAATCTCCTTGTGAGATTACTCTTAAATTATTTGTGTTTTTATTAAATTTTTCCCATCTATTTTTATACATAAAAATATTAACCTTAATATGCGAGTTTGCTTGGGTTCCACTCAACAATATCATATACTTCCCTTTCATTTTACTCAACATCGTTCTGGACTTACCCTTCGATTTGCTTAGCGATATTACTAAATTTGTTAAGCCAGCTTCACATAGTTGTATATAGTTATGAAGGGGGGTGAGATATCCTTCTAGTTGGGTCCAATAGGTTGTGGATCCCTTGTCATTGGGATATGCAAGGAGAAAGCCTTGAGTTATCTTTTGATGTGATGAGGATTGGGCCCTTCTTTTAATTGTTTTTAAAATTAAAATTTAGTTAGGAATGGATTATTATATCTATGGCCTAGTTAAGGATTGTATGGCTTGGTGAAGGGTCATAATTATTCAGTGGTTAGCTCCTAATTGCCAATCCTTTTAGAAGGATGAAATAATTAAATTATGAAAGAAACCATCAAGAGGTGTGGTGTAGAACTTGTTGTGTACATGGTAAAACCTCTCTTACTGATAAAAAAAATCTCCATAGGTTATTCCTTGAGTGTTAATAATAGATGGTAATTGCATTGATTATTGATATATGTTATTATAGATGGAATCTAGATGATGTCTAATTGCATCAACTAAATTGATACATGTTAGTATAGAATGGAAACTTGATGGAATTTTTCATAGATGGCTAATCACATTCGTTGACTGATGTATGTTGTAATAGAATTTGTCACACCATGAAATTTAATGTAATGCATGAGGGTTAAACGAATGGATTTCTTGTGCCATGAAATTAATCAGACGTATGAGGGGTTATTTGATTTATTTACCCTTGCACCATGAAAATAAAATCGATGATTACCTTTGTTCCTTAGAATATGCTGATGATTAAGTAATTAGATTGCTTTGAGCTATGGAATAATGATGATGTATAAATGATTAAGTTATTAGATTTGTTGCACTATGGAATGAATGTTTATGTATAAAGGATTAAGTAATTAGATTTCTTTGCACTATGGAATAATGATGATGTATAAATGATTGAGTTATTATATTATCCACGTGCATTGAAATAATGTGATGTATGATTTCCTAAGTGATTAGATTATTTTTGCACATTGAAATATTGTTGATATATGTTTAATTAAGTGATAGAATACTCTTACACCATGAATACGTGATGATTATGATTGATTGATTGATGTAGTTGTTGTAGGCTTGATTGGATTAGCAGGATTTAGACTCCTCTTTGTTCCTTAGAACAATCGCCATCCCTGAGACCTTAAATGGTAAAAATCAATCGGATGAATCCTAGGCTTGAGAGTCTCTTATGTGTCCTATAGGTCCTAACCATCCAGGATAGGTTGGGTGGGTAGTTATTTTAATGTTCAGTGACATGGTGGATCTTTATGTATATTTTTGTTAAGTGATTGTGATGTGCAGAATTGTGCCGCTATATATATGTTTATGCATTGATTATGCATCGCTAACATTTATGTTAATGCGTTGGCTTCTGTCGTTATTGATTTCCATGAGGTGTCGATTTTAATTCTTTTAATTATGATTTCATGTGGATTATTTGTTGATTGAGTCGTTGTTACTGTTGAACAACTGAGAGGGGGCGAGGGGTGAATCAGTTGTACCTGTGCTTAAACAATTATGCTTATGTTAAACTCTTTACACAACATTTAATGACAATCACAATAATGCAGGGAAGTAAGAATTATAACATTCAACATCAGTCACACATATGAGATACACAGAGACAAATATTTCTTGAGGAAACCCATACAGCGTAAAAACCTCTTCTTCTTTATATGATAAGTAATCTTTACATTCTTTACATTATCATACATATGAGAACCAACTCATAATGAGGCTACAACCTCTGTTTTGCAAGCAGAAACTGTTGTGGGGTATTCTACCCTACGGACTAACAAGCTAGGGTTTTGAGCTTGTACGCAGATCATGACCCTTAAGACTTAACTTTTAACCTTCTACCCAAAATATCAACCCCTTTTCTCATGCAAACATGGGAAGAATCGACTCACCTTTTTAACGATGATTGAAGTAGATCCTCCGTTGAGCCTTCTATTCCCTCGCTGCTGCTGCCCCTTCCACAAAGCTTCCTGCAATCAAGGTAAGACTACACATGCATGCAACTGATCTACTAGAGGGTTAGAAATAAAACATAAATCAAATAACATAGATGAGATTCGTGTACTCGGGACGGGAAAATCATCTTTTTCATTAGTCTCAAAATGAATCACTTACAATGAGTTCTGAGACTGGCCACCGTTCCTCGATCCTGATCCTGGGCTCCTCCTCTTATTTTGTCCTCCAACTCCTGCAGCATGAAGTTCTCCTGAAGCTTGAGGCAAAGCTAAAGGGTTGGGACAATAATGGACTTGGCAATTTGGCAGAGTTTCTTTGCTATCATTTTTTCCCCTTTGAATAGTACCCCTACCCCTCCTTTTATAGGTTAGAAGGAGCTAGGGTTTTAGGTGAACTCTCGGCCATGCATGGCGAAGAGTTCCAGTTAACTGACAAAAAGCCTCGTGTCCCGACGGAAACTTTCCTGATTTTTTGCTTTGTTAGGTACCCGCGGGCTGTAGTGGGTTAGCCC
>ML794144.1:220469-235651 GCA_009831015.1 Picea engelmannii
AGACAATAAACCAATCAAGACCCAGACAGGATCCAGAAAGCCCCCTGAGAAGATAAACTTCTGACAGGGAAGAGGAGACTGCCTCCCTAGCTTCCTGAAAACTACACGCTACTGAAACTACTATAGCCCGCGGATACACGCGTACTGTAGACAGTTAGGGTGTGGGTCACCCGCATGAAGGCCTCTTTCAGGCCGCGGGTACCTCTGTAGATTCCGAAAAGAAATGTCGAGCATCAATCAAGGAAAACTGGTATTGATGACCAGGCTCCCTGCTAGCTTTCGACTTAACAGAAAACAAAAAAAAACAAAGAAACAAAAACTTAATTCTTTGAACTACCCTTAAGATATTTAACCAAATCCGAGAACCCTAAGAGTAAAATATCCCCAGTGGAGTCGCCAATTCTGTTGTGGGGTATTCTACCCTACGGACTAACAAGCTAGGGTTTTGAGCTTGTACGCAGATCATGACCCTTAAGACTTAACTTTTAACCTTCTACGCAAAATCTCAACCCCTTTTCTCATGCAAACATGGGAAGAATCGACTCACCTTTTTAACGATGATTGAAGTAGATCCTCCGTTGAGCCTTCTATTTCCTCGCTGCTGCTGCCCCTTCCACAAAGCTTCCTGCAATCAAGGTAAGACTACACATGCATGAAACTGATCTACTAGAGGGTTAGAAATAAAACATAAATCAAATAACATAGATGAGATTCGTGTACTTGGGACGGGAAAATCATCTTTTTCATTAGTCTCAAAATGAATCACTTACAATGAGTTCTGAGACTGGCCACCGTTCCTCAATCCTGATCCTAGGCTCCTCCTCTTCTTTTGTCCTCCAACTGCTGTAGCATGAAGTTCTCCTGAAGCTTGAGGCAAAGCTAAAGGGTTGGGACAATAATGGACTTGGCAATTTGGCAGAGTTTCTTTGCTATCATTTTTTCCCCTTTGAATAGTACCCCTACCCCTCCTTTTATAGGCTAGAAGGAGCTAGGGTTTTAGGTGAACTCTTGGCCATGCATGGCGAAGAGTTCCAGTTAACTGACAAAAAGCCTCGTGTCCCGGCGGAAACTTTCATGATTTTTTGCTTTGTTAGGTACCCGCGGGCTGTAGTGGGTTAGCCCGCGGATAACCGCGTGCAGTAGAAGGTCAGCAAGCGGTCCCCCGCGGCCAGTGAGAGGTTAGGGCGCAAATTGCTTGTTTTAAGTGGTTTTCCAAGGTTTTATTCAGCATGGCTTTGGCTAGGAAGAGGCATGAGTTGGCCTGATGCCAGGTAAACCTGTGTAGTGCATTTTAGGGTTATAACAGAAACTTGTTGAGAGAACCAACTCTCTGTTTTCTCTGGCACCTACTAGAAGGAAGCACCAACTCCCTGGTTTCTCTAGCACCCACTAGAAGGAAGCACCAACTCCCTGGTTTCTCTAGCACCCACTAGAGGGAAGCACGAAATCCCTAAGTGTTCCATCACCAACTAGATGGAAGCACAAACTTCCATTCACACAGGCACCAACGTGTATAACAGAGAACAACAGTTCTCCCTTGCACCACCCTACCACCCTACTTGAACCTCTGAGGACAACACTCCTCCCTAGCACCTCCCTAGCACCTCCCTAGCACCTCCCTACCACCCTAGTTTATAAATATTTTCTATTATGACTTATTACAATGATATAAAGTTCTTTAATGGCTTACCGGACTCATCACTATTCTTCTACACTGCGCTGCTTTGTCTACATCAGTGTCTTCTACACACTCCTTGCACTTTCTGTTCTTTTGCCTTTTATGCTCTCTACCCCATTTCCTTTCAATGAACCATTCCCCTTTTATGGATTTTTTTTGCTACACTCTGACTCCTTCTTCACACCTCAATCACTCTCAACAACAACCCCCATTTCTTCTTTGTTCAGCATTCTTATACTCTCTGTGCACCTTGTGCATGCAATCTCCTTCTTGCCCTACATCCTCTCCACATCAGGGTTTTTTTTCCACTTCACTCTTCCACAACTATCCCATATCATGTGTGCCACGTTGTCTCTCTCTGTTCTACATCTCCTGCTCATTATGAGTGCTCTGCCTGATCATCATGGTAACTCTTCAGCTTCTCTGGCGGTTTCACCCCGCATCCATCATCACTGGGTGTTATATCGAGATTCCTTAGCTTCTCTGACAGTTAAGACTCTTCGTCTTCTCCGTCATAGATGATATCATCCTCTGGTAGAAACCATGATTTGTTTCTAGCAGTTACATTGTGAAGTGAAACAGTAGCTCTCCGATCTTATTCAAATTCATTTGCATCGTTGAATTGACTTCATTGAATCTTGCGTTCATTTCACCATTTCACACTTCAGCATTTCGGGATCCTTGATGTGAATATTTCTTCATGCTCTATGTCCTGATCCCCGAAACATCGAAATGGAGCCTGTTGCTTCGATTTATCTTCTACAGTTCTTCGACGATGTGACCACCGAAATATGACCCTTCTCCAATCACACAAGCGCTTCAATCTCCAGATCAATGGTCCTCGATCCATGGTGATTGGACGACTATCCTCTACCCCCGAGACTTTAGCCTTCGGGACTTTGGGGGAGTGAAAGAGTTAAAACTCCCGAAACAAAAACTCTCGGAGTGAGGTCAGTCTTGCATCACTTGATGACGTGTCATGACCAGAGTGGCTCTAACGTGTCACTCAGAATTGTGATTTCCAATGGCCTGAAATGCCTAATCAACTCGACACTTGTCATTGTATGATCGTGCCACATGTCATAGTCTTCCACCTGTCCTTTCTGACATGGTATGCCACATTCTCCTCTTGGATCTATTAGCCTAGATCACTTCACAATTTCACATATTGCGATTTTGGCATTCTTGATGTGAATGTTCTCGACACTTCCAAGTCTCAATCTGCGAAACTTTGAAATGAAGTCAGATCATCTTTTTGTCTTTTCGCACTTTGCAACTTTGGGACTCCTATGATGAGGAGTCTCGACACTTGACTCCTCCATCTCCCGGTATCCAAAACTCTCGTATCCAAAACTGTCTCATGCTTTTGGGATTTCAGCGTTTCACATTTGGCGATTCTGGGACTCTTGTGGTGAAGTGTTTTGACACTTCAACTCCTGGTATCCAGAACTATCTCCTGCTTTCAGGATTTTTGCGTTTCGCATTTCGTGATTCTGGGACTCCTGTGGTGAATTTTTTTTGACACTTCAACTCCTGGTATCTAGAACTGTCACTTGCTTTCAGGATTTCGGTGTTTTTCATTTCACGATTCCGGGACTCTTGATGATGAAGAGTCTTGACTCTTCCAACTCCCAGTATCTAAAACTCTGAAATGGAGTCGAATCAATGTATTCCAGTGTTTTGCATTTCACCGTTTCAAAATTCTTGTCATGAGTTTCTTCCTTGACTCCTCAAATGCCCGGTATCCGAAACTCTGAAATGGAGTAAGATCAATTTGTCCTTGAACTTTCTTTCCTGCCTGTTTGCCATCAAATGATCAAGCACACTCTTTCACTTTGCGTGCACCTCTGCACTTATCCTCCTGAGCTTACGTAGTCCCTATTTTTCCATCGCTGCATACTCTAATCTTTCTATCAATGACAAGCACACCTGTCTATAAACATGCCAAAAATCTCCCCCTTTCACATTGATGACAACCCTGAATGGTTGTGCTCATCTGTTTGGACCTCCAACTATAGAATCTAGTCCGGACCACTCCTTTTCTCCCCCTTTGACATCAATGTCAAAGAAAACATGCTCCCCCTGAGCCGTTGCAGTATGTTTAGGAGGTATCAGATGTTCAACCAATACAAACTCCCCCTAACAGGATGTACTTTATTAGATGTGAGATGGGATGACACCCATCTTCTGTCGAAGATATTCAAATGGTGTCTTGGCTAGGGGTTTAGCAAAGATGTCTGCAATTTGTTCTGTGGTCAGAATGTAATGGACCTGAACAATTTGATTGGTGATCTGCTCTCTCAGAAAATGGTATTTTATGGGAATATGCTTGGTCTTGGAGTGGAATAAAGGATTCGTTGACACACTGATGGCACTAGTGTTATCACAATGTATTGGGGTCGGTGCAACGTATTTTACCTCCAAGTCTGCAAGTGTCTGAATCATCCATAATATCTGAGTGCAATAGGTAGCAACATCAATGTACTCTTCCTCTGTAGTTGATAAAGAAATGGAACCTTTCTTTTTACTAATCCATGCTACTAATGAGTCAACCAGGAAGAATGCTCCTCCATTGGTGATTTTTCTCTCATCAACACGGTTTTCCCAATCTGCATCTGAATAAGCAGTTAACTAAAAATTTTGATTTCTGGTATACCGCAGATCATAAGTCATTGTTTCTTTCAAATACCTAAATATCCTTTTGACAGCTAGCAAATGACTCTGTTTAGGTGCAGACTGATATGTTCCTACCATTCCAACAACATGCATTACGTCTGGGCGAGATGCTATGATGTACAGTAGGCTACCAATAATTGATCTCTATGAACTTTGATCAACATCAGGTGAGTCATCATCCTTACGTAATTTGCATCCAGTAACCATAGGTGTGCCCACAGGTTTAGAGTCTTCCATTTGAAATCTTTTCAACATTTATCTTAGATATTTTTCTTGAGAGATGAACATCCCTTCAGACCTCTGAGTAATTTGCAGACCAAGAAAAAATGATAGTTCACCTATCATAGACATTTCAAAATCAGACTCCATGGCAGAAGAAAACCATTGTACCAAGGAATCCTTATTACATTCGAAGATGATGTCATCTACATAGACCAATACGATGAGAAGATCATTATCCTCTATTTTGATATACAGATTGTTATCAACTGTTCCTCTCTTGAACCCTTGTCTTTGAGATATGTATCCAGTCTGTGATACTAGGCTCGAGGGGCTTCTTTTAACCCATATAAATCTTTCTTCAACTTGCATACCAAGTCAGGATTATCAGACAGTTCGAAACCCTCTGGTTGTTCCATATAGACTTCTTCACTTAAATCTCTATTTATAAAAGATGACTTGACATCCATTTGATAGACTTTAAACCTTTTATGATAGGCATAGGCAAGAAACATTCTGATAGCTTCTAATCTTGCTACGGGCACAAATGTTTCATCAAAATCCAGTCCTTCTATTTGAGCATAGCCTTTACAGACCAATCTTGCTTTGTTCCTAACAACTTGTCCCTGCTCATTCAACTTATTCTTAAATATCGATTTGGAACCAATGATATTTTTACCTTCAGGTCTATGATCCATCTCCCACGTATTTTTTTTCTCAATTTGATCAAGTTCATTATTCATTGCTTTAACCCAATGATCATCTTTGCTAGCTTAATTAAAATTCTTGGGTTCCAGCATGGATATGAAAGCTATATGTGATTGCTTGGTATTTTTTATTATCTTTCTCCTAGTTTGTACACCTTTGTCTTTTTCACCAATTATCTGACTTGCAGGATGATTCTTTTGAGTGATTCTGGAGGAGGAATTTGAAGTTCCCTACTGATTTGAGTCTATCTAAGTTTTTGTGTCTTCATCTGATTAAGAATCTTCATTTTCTTATTCTTGGACCTATTCATCTTTAGCTTTAGTTGTTTCCTCTGTAGAAGACTCATCATTGTACCCCTCTCTTGCTGGGATTCCTTCATCAACTTTTACGTCAATACAGTTAACCATTTTATGCAGCCTCTTATTATAGCATCTATATCCTTTACTCTTTGTAGCATATCCTAAGAATATACCTTCATCAACCTTGTCATCATATTTGCCAAGGTTCTCATCATTATTCTTTATGTAACATTTACTCCCAAAGACTTTGAAGTGTTTGATTGAGGCAGGTCTCCCATACCACAACTCATAAGGTGTCTTGTCACTTTGTTGTCTGAGGTGGGCTTTGTTAAGAATGTGGACTATAGTGTGTATTTCTTCTACCCAGTAGGCTTGACCAATGTTCTTCTCATTCATCATTGACCTGGCCATTTCCTTCATTGTTCTATTTTTCCTCTCAACTACTCCATTTTGTTGTGGAGTTCTTGGGATTGTGTATTCTCTCTTGATCCCATGCTTATCACAGAATTCATTGAAATCACTTGACACAAAATCTCCTCCTCGGTCTGATCTTAATTCCTTTAACCTATTTCCTATTTGAGTCTCAGTTAAAGCCTTAAATATTTTAAACTTCTCAAATGCTTCATCTTTTTCTTTGAGAAAGGCAACACAAGTAAGTCTGGAGTAATCATCAATAATTAGCATGAAGTAGTTTTCTTTCCCTGTGCCTTCCTGTCTTGATGGTCCACATAAATCCATGTGAACTAGTTGGAGTGGTTTCTCTGTTGAAGTAAAGATCTTGGACTTAAACTGTGTCCTGGTTAGCTTTCCTACTTGGCAGGGTTTACACATTGAATCTTGGGGCTTTGATATTCTCGGAAGATCTTTTACTGCCTCGAGATTTTTGGGTTTGATTAAGTGGTCAAAGTTTATATGTCCAAGTCTCCTATGCCATAACCATCTTTCATCATGTTTTCTTAGATGACACTCTTCTCTATTTTCTTTAAGCACATATACATTATTTTATGTCCTTATGCCTTTAGCCACCACTTGTCCTGAGTTTACAGACTTTATTTTGCAGTCTTTGGACGTGAACACCACTTCACATCCTCTGTCACACATTTGACTTACACTGAGAAAATTATGTGTCAGTCCACCTACAAGTAGAACATCTTGGGCTTTTACTTTTCCATTACTTAAACTCACCATCCCTTTACCCTTTATTTTACCTGTAGCATCATTTCCAAAGGTCATGTTTATTGATTTGATTTCACTTAGAGATAGAAACTTACCTTTGTCTCCTGTCATATGTTTGGAGCATCCATTGTCTATATACCAAGGGTTTGTTTTTTTTTGAGCTGACAACACTAATCCACACTTGTCACTTTCTTTCTTCTTCCAAACCTTGACATTTTCAGCAGGGGAATTCAAATCTGGTTCATACTTCCTTAATCGACATTCAACAAATTTATGTCCATAGTTATGACAGATGTAGAATTCAATGTCATTGTTCAATAGGTCAAAATTATTGTTGCAGCGTTGTCTACTCATTGACTGTTGATTATTTCTTGACCTCCTTAGTTGCATGTCTCTAGACTTAATTTGGCAATTTGCAATCTGTGAAGGTTTGTTACTTGGTTGTATCATTCTTTATTGTGGCAAGTATTTATTCCTTTGAAATATTAATTTCTCGTGTCTAAGTCTTAAGGAACACTTTACAACTTTATGACCAAAGTTGGAACAGTAGAAACAATAGCCATAGAACAATTCTTTGTACCTGGAAAATGGTTGTCTTCTTTGAGCAAATCGATTTCTTCCATGCTGATGACGTCTTTCAGCAGGGAGCACATTATTTATTTGTTCTATAGATTCAGTCCTGGTACCATTTTATTTACTCATCCTAGGTGGTTGATTGTCTTCCTTTGTTTCTGCAGGTTCATTGTTGTCATTGGTTGTAGATTTGAAAAACTTGATGGGTTCTTCATTTCTTGTCTTATCACTACTTGATCCCTCTTCATAACCCAAACCAATTTTCAAATTTGGATTCCTTTGTTGATTCAGAATGGTGGATAATCCTTATGAGGCATTGATACTTGATAGATTCTGATTATACAAGGCTTGAAACTTCTCCATCTCTTTCTTAGTTTTCACTACTTCTTGTTCTAAGGCTTCACATCTTGCCTTCTTTTATGATAACTATCGTTTCAGAATGTCTTCAATTTTCTTTGCCTCTTCTAATTCCACTTTTAGTAGGACAAGGTCTTCATCAAGTTCTTTATTGTCTTTCTCGAACTGTATCAAGAATTGTCTTTGCTTTCTGTTCTTAATTCTTAGTCTGTCAATCTCTTCCAGTGCATTGATCAATTCTCCTTCCATGTCAACCACAACTTCTTCTTCATTAGCATCACTTCCTATGCTTATATTATCATAATCCTCTTTGTCCATAAGTATGAATTCATTTAGTTTATCTTCAATAGTGGAGTCATTGTCTTCATCATCTAAAGGATCATCATCATTGTTTACACAAAGAATTTTCTTGTTAAAGTTATTATCTTTAAAGAAATTTATGTGTTTGTGCTTCTCCTCATCATCACGTGTCTGATCCTTTCTTTTGTGGGGACATTTATTTGCAAAATGACCTATCCTACCACAGTTGAAACATTTGAAAGGTATATTACCTTTGTATTTTCCTGATCCCTTCTTCAGTCTCTTCACAAATTTTTCTTCAATTTCATCAGGCTCTGAATCCTCATTCTCGCCTGCCTTAAATGATGCTTCTCTAGAGGTGGGTTTATCTTTAACTATTCTCATTTCATATGCAGTCAATGTTCCTAGAAGTTGATCAAACTCCAAGGTTTTTAGATCATTAAGTTCTTCAATAGCAGAGACCTTCGGGTTGAACCTATCTGGTAGAGATCTCAAAATTTTCTAAACTAAAGAAGGTTCCTCAATTTTCTCACCAAGTGCTTTCATTGCATTTACCATTTCTTCTACTCTCAGAAATTATTTTCCAATAGTTTCATATTCCTTCATATTCAACTGTTCAAACTGTATTATGTAGGTTTGAAGCTTGGCATCCTTTACCTTCTCATTACCTTCATAAATGCTAATGAGTTTGTCCCACATTTCTTTGGAAGTTCCTAGGTGCATAACTTTTACGAATTCTACTTCTGCAAGCTCACTCAGAATAGCATTCATAGCCTTAGCGTTGAAGCTAAATTCTAGCTTGTCATCCTTACTAGCTAGTACAATGGCTTTACTAACTTTCTAGAAGGCAAAGTTTGTTCCATTGAATAGAGGGGCCTTATTGGTTGAATTTCCTTCATGTCTTGACATGTTTAATCTCTAGGATCTGCCCTTAGATAAAAAGTGGTCGGCTCTGATACCAATTGTTGAACAACTAAGAGGGGGGGGGTGAATTGGTTGTACCTGTGCTTAAACAATTATGCTTATTTTAAACTCTTTACATAGCATTTAATGACAGTCACAATAATGTAGGGAAGTAAGAAATAGAACATTCAACATCAGTCACACATATGAGATACACAGAAACAAATATTTCCTGAGGAAACCCATACAGGGTAAAAACCTCTTCTTCTTTATATGATAAGTAATCTTTACATTATTTACATTATCATACATATGAGCACCAACTCATAATGAGGCTACAACCTCTGTTTTGCAAGCAACAAATTGCTGAGAGCACCAACTCTTTGTTTTCTCTAGAACCTACTAGAAGGAAGCACCAACTCCCTCATTTCTCTAGCACCCACTAGAAGGAAGCACCAACTCCCTGGTTTCTCTAGCACTCACTAGAGGGAAACAAGAAATCCCTAAGTGTTCCATCACCAACTGGATGGAAGCACCAAATTCCATTCACACAGGCACCAACCTGTATAACAAAGAACAACAGTTCTCCCTTGCACCACCCTGCCACCTTGGTTTCTCTGGATGCAACCAGATGGAATATACAACTCCCTTTGTTCAAGCACCCACTTGAACCTATGAGGACAATAGTCCTCCCTAGAACCTCCCTAGCACCTCCCTACCACCCTGGTTTATATATCTTTTCTATTATGACTTATTACAGTGATATAAATTTCTTCAATGGCTTACCAGTCTCATCACTGTTCTGCTACACTACGCTTCTCTGTCTGCATCAATGTCTTCTGCACACTCCTTGCACTTTCTATTCTTTTTCCTTTTATGATCTCTACCCCATGTCCCTTCAATGCACCATTCCCCTTTTATGCATTTCTTCTGCTGCGCTCTGCCTCCTTCTTCACACCTCAATCACTCTCAACAAAAACCCCCATTTCTTCTTTGTTCTACATTCTTATACTCTCTGTGAAATTTGTGCATGCAATATTCTTCTTTCCCTACATCCTCTCCACATCGAGGTGTTTTCTCCACTTCACTCTTCCACAACTATCCCATCTCCTGTGTTCCACATTGTCTCTCTTTGTTCTGCATCTCCTGCTCATTGTGAGTGCTTTGCCTGATCATCTTGGCAACTCTTCATCTTCTCTAGCGGTTTCACCCCACATCCATGGACCATCATCACTGGGTGTTATATCGAGATTCCTCATCTTCTCTGACAGTTGAGACTCTTTGTCTTCTCCGTCATAGACGAGCTCATCCTCTGGTAGAAACCATCATTTGTTTCTAGCAGTTACACTGTGAAGTGAAACAATATCCCTCTAATCTTATTCAAATTCATCTGCACCATTGAATTGACTTCATTGAATCTTGCGTTCATTTTCCATTTCGCACTTTGGCATTTCAGTATCCTTGATGTGAAGATTTATTTATGCTCTATGTTCCAATCCCCGAAACTCCGAAATGGAGCTTGTCACTTTGAGTTCTCTTCTACAGTTCTTTGACGATGTAACCACCAGAATATGACCCCTCTCCAATCACACAAGCACTTCGATCTCTATATCAATGGTCCTCGATCCATGGTGATCATATGACTATCCTTTGCCCCCAGGACTTCAGCCTTTGGGACTTTTTGGGAGTGAAGGAGTTAAAACTCCCAAAGCAAAAACTCCCAGAGTGAGGTCAGTCTTGTGTCACTCGATGATGTGTCATGACCAGAGTGGCTGTAACGTGTCACTCAGAATTGTGATTTCCAGTGGCCTGAAATGCCTAATCAACTCGACACTTGTCGTTGTCTGATCGTGCCACGTGTCATAGTCTTCCACTTTTTCTTTCTGACATGGTCTGCCACATTCTCCTCCTATATCTATCGGCCCAAATCACTTCGGGATTTCTCATATCATGATTTCAACATTCTTGATGTGAATGTTCTCGACACTTCCAAGTCCCGGTCTATGAAACTCCGAAATGAAGTTAGATAAGATTTTCATCTTTTCACACTTCACAATTTCGGGACTCCTGTGATGAGGAGTCTCGACACTTGACTCCTCCATATCCCAGTATCTGAAACTCCGGTATCCGAAACTGTCTCCTCCTTTCAGGATTTCACATTTCGCGATTCTGAGACTCCTGTGGTGAAGTGTTTTGACACTTCAACTCCTGGTATCCGGAACTGTCTCCTGCTTTCGGGATTTCAACGTTTCGCATTTCACGATTCCGAGACTCCTATGGTGAAGTGTTTTGACACTTCAACTCCTGGTATCTAGAATTGTCTCCTTCTTTCAGGATTTCGGCATTTCGCATTTCACGATTCTGGAACTCCTGATGATGAGGAGTCTTGACTCTTCCAACTCTCGGTATCTGAAACTCCAAAATGGAGTTGGATCAACGTATTCTGACATTTCGCATTTCATTGTTTCAACATTCTTGTTGTGATTTGCTTCCTTGACTCCTCCAATGCTCGGTATTCAAAACTCCGAAATGGAGTCAGATCAATTGTCCTAAACTTCCTTCCCTGCCTGTTTTCCTTCAAATGATCAAGCACACTTTTTCACTCTGCATGCACCTCTGCACTTATCCTCCTGAGATTATGTAGTCCCTGTTTTTCAATCGCTGCATACTCTAATCTTACCATCAATGACAACAACACCTGTCTATAAACATGCCAATAGTTACATGTTGATTATGTGTAATTTGTAATTGTGTTAATGCAGGGATTATGGGTCGTTTTAGTTATGATGATGTATCACTTGCAGTATTGTTTATTATGCTGTAACGAATTGAATATTCTATTATTTTTGTTTTTTTACCTATTATACATCACTTTGCATTGTCATAACAGAGGGGACGTTATAGTGATATGCAAAACATGCTAGTAAGGATATTGAAAAAATTGTATAAGGATACGGTCCAAGAAATGATCATAATTGCATCATAGGAGGAACCATCCCAACAACAATGTGCATCAAATGTATATATTCAATGTTTTTTTCTATGTATAGAGAGTTTAGTTATTGAATGAAACAATATTTTCCAATTGGTTTGTTGTTGCAGAAAAGAAAATGGTTGATAGAAACATTTGTGACTACTTAATGCATTTTCCTTACTTAATATTTCATTGTTGTTGTAATGTATGTATTTTAATTTATTTACAATCATACATGGATGTGTTCTAATAGGTTCTAACATACAAATAAGTGTCGTTCGAACATTTTATTGACATTGGATTACATATTGGTTTTTAGTATATGATGGAGTATCAAGGCTCAATTGAACGATTTGTAAGTAACTATGTTTTTTGACTTCCCTTATTTTATAATTAATGGAAAAACAAAAAACCTTTAATTATATCTATTTTTTGTCATGGTGTATAAAATTTGCAAGGAACACAATATGGAGTGGAGCCAACATAAGATATATTGAGAGATGACATGAGGAATGGCTTTGAAAGAATGTGTATTGTTTATGAATAAATCATAGCTATGATACTCTTTTTTATTTACAAAATCATCTATATTATATTACAAATGAAGATGTACTCATTACACTTTATTTCTATGTTTGTAGATGGAAAATGAATATGTGCAATGTCAAACCCAAGCCAATTAACAAAACATTACAAAGAACCCAAGTGCAATACACTATGAAAGTGATGAAGATATGAGGCATGAAAGAGGCTCAAGCAACCATAGTATTTCAAGAGATGGATGACGATCATCAAAATTGAAGGCCACAAGTTGTATATTTTGGAATGTTTGTGTATGAAAACTAGACATGTTATTTAATGTGGACATATTGTCCCAATTGGATGATGATATTTCAACAATAACTGTAACAATTATTTATCAACATTTTGAATATCGTGGACCTCTATGTTGTCCCATATTGTATAATGAAGGGTTTATTATTTTTACATAGTAAAATTGATTTCTTTTTATTTTCAACTCTCGTAAAATGTTATGTTGTTGATGAAATATATGGATGACTTATATCGTTACAATGAATATTGTTATCAATTGTTATATTTGTTTAAATGATACAACACACATCAATGAAATGCTTATATCCAAACACAAAAACTAAAATATAAAAATCAATATTATTATAAAAAATGTTTTATTTTTTTATGATTAATTGACATTTTGTTAAAAA
The DNA here is from genome assembly GCA_009831015.1 of Picea engelmannii. Classification (NCBI taxonomy): domain Eukaryota; kingdom Viridiplantae; phylum Streptophyta; class Pinopsida; order Pinales; family Pinaceae; genus Picea; species Picea engelmannii. The sequence continues at coordinate 233,559 of ML794144.1, forward strand.
ATTAAGAAGTTGCATTTGCATTCCTACAATGTGGAAAAATTTAGCATTGCAACTTATTGTTGCATTGTATTTATTTGAAATAAATGGTGCAATTTATACATATCTATGCACTGGTGTGAGGAAACTATAATAAAAACACCAGTTCCCTTAATGACGAAAAATGCACCACTTCCTTCAATGATATTGTTACAACTACCATTATTGTTAACGTTATCGTTACAAGAACTTATGGTGCATAAATTATTGTATGCATCAGTGCTTTTACATATAAAGTACACATTGATGCTTTCATGATATCAAATATGCATTGGGGATTCATAACATAGACAATACACATTATTGTGTATCATAAATGTAGTGCATTGGTGTGTATTATTGGTATAAATTTCTTAGTGCTTTCAATATATGAAAAATGCACAAGGGCAATTGAAATATGTAGCACACATTGGTGCCTAGTGTTGATATTTTGAGGCACTCCTGAGTATCAATACATTGTGCACTGGTGCATTATAAACATAAGTATAATACCAATGAGATTTATTGATTTAAGCACACCATGAAAAAAACCTCCTCTAGGACCTCCGGTTGCCTAGAATTTTTATCCAGTGAAAATATATTAAAACTTTACTATCAATAGCGGAGGTTTTAGTACAGGTTTTTTGATAATTTTTCCCAATATTTTAACACTAAAAACCTCTACAAAAACCTTTTCTAGAAGTTGTTTTCTTTGTAGTGAACTGGATCTATAGTCCAAGAAAAAACACACAAGATACTACATAGAAATTATCAACGTGATCAATTATCAAACTCATCACCATTGTTAGAAATATGATCCTCATCATGAAATATAGGATCGTCCATGATTGGTTCATCCCATGTTTGGTGCTTGCTACTAGGGACCCCTTATATAAGGTTGTTTTAGGGATTCTTTACTCTATTCTTTTTTTATTGTTTTGGTTCTCTGTCATTCTTAGAGTCATGCCAATTCATAGTAGCATAATATTAACCAATAAATTTAATTGATTCCATATTGAATTGACAAGTTTTTTATAGAATCATTCACCGAATTGATTCATTTCATTTCAGGGTCAAATTAAGAGAACTAATTAGTTCTAAGTATAATTAGAACAATTTTAAACACATTAAGTTGGAAAAATTCTTACATACATCAAACTCTAATTTTAGTTGAAATCATGTTAATAATATCAATACCTCTACATATACCACATATTCATATTTAAATTAAAATTTCTTTAGAAATATCATTACCCTAATGATATCAAACTCTTATTTAGATTGATGTTTCCTATAGAGTAAGTTCACTCATGATTTTTCCACATCATATAAAATCTCATCCTATAAACCCGACATTGAAATTATTGTTTTCAACCCAACACATATAAGATTCAATGTAAATATTATTTCCTTTCTAAAAGTTTGAAAAACACTTCATCTCCAAATGCCTTGTTATATTATTACCTTTCTAGATATATTATTACCAACCTAATTCCTAATCTATAAACCCTTAAGGATGAGTGCACAAATTTGGTGGACGATAAAGTGGCAATGGGGTGAGTAGGAACACACACTCTCATCAACACATTCATGTTTCTAGGAATTTTCACTTGTTCCTCATGTGATAGGTTTGGAAAACCCTAAAACTTCTCNCCCTCCTTCCCTTTCTCCCTATCTTCCCCTCTATTCACCACTCTCTCTCTTACTCTCCCACTTTCTCTTTCATTCCCTCATTCTCTCTCTCCCTTCCCCTCTCTCTCTCTCTTTAGCTCCCTCTTTCTCTCCCATTTTCTCTTTCACTCTCTCCCTTCCCCTCTCTCTCTTCCTATCTCTCATTAACTCCCTCTTCACCCCGAAATATCTCTCTCTCACCCCCCCTTTCATCTCTCTCTCTCTCTCTCTCTGCATATACCCCTCTCTCCCCCTCCCTCTCATTTTCTCTCTCTACCTCCCAACCTCTCTCTTTCTCACCCACTCTCTATCTCCCCCCTTACCTCCCTCTATATTATCCTCTCTCTCTCTCTCTAACACACTTTCTCACTCACTTTCTATCTCCCCCTCACCCTATCTCTCTCTCT
>ML794144.1:238215-297131 GCA_009831015.1 Picea engelmannii
GAGGGAGGAAGGGAGAAGGGGGCAGGGTGGGTGGGGGAAGAGAGAGAAATTATTTGTATTAACAGGAACACATGTGTTTTCATGTTGTTAATAATGCACACATTTTTTATGAACATGTGCGCACTTTAAGAATGTGCACGTTCTTTAGGAAGTCAAACAATTTATTTGAATTTCGATTTTTTTAAAGGTAGGAGTGGCAAATCTAGCATATGTGTTTACTGAGTTGTTTGCCTAAAATTTAGGTTCGGTATGACAAACCTAGTGGTTTGGTCTGTAAATACATAAAAATATCCATTTTTATGAATTCCTATCCATATATCTGTTTTTGACGTTATTTTCTATAGGCTACACAATTCAGTTATTGAAGAAACTACAGACAAATATAGAGTTGGTTGTGTAGATTCCAAATATACAATTTAAAAAAATATTAATAATGGTTACTATTTTTAATATATTTTTGTCTTTGCATATATCAAAATCCAAGAATAAATATATCTCTTATTTATGCTATAACTATTTTTCATCTTATTTATTACTCAAATCAATTATATGTGTCACTAGATGAGACTAATATCTACAATCTTAAAAAAAAGATTTATTTGTATCATGTTAATACCCTCTTAGCCTACACGAACAAAATACATTGTAATTTTGGGCATATGTTGACTTTGATAATTTAAACAAAACATAAAATTAATATGAAAAAATTTCAAAAAATGCACAACATGAGAAAAAGGGGTTGTCTACAGGTATACACATTTTTGGAATGAAATTACATCGTTAAGGTATTCAACTCCTCCACAAACAAAAACATATACCTTATATTTTATTGGAAAAATAAGATGCCACTGTTAGAAAAAATAAAATTTGACATAGTTATTCACAATTTATATGAACAAAAGTTCTATATTCCTAAATCTAATTCAATTTCCTACGTTTCATCTTCTTACGCCATATTCAAATTCATTGTAAAAGTACCTTGAATAATCCATCCAAGTTACTAGATTGTTTTTTTTCCAGGTTTCCACTGCCACTAACGTGTCATGAGAGACCATCATTAGCTTGCACTCACCCCCATGTCAATATGAATAAAAATGTATCCAAATTTCTAGGATCCTGATTCATAATCAAGCTCGGATGCAGAAAATATTCCACCAGTTCAAAAATGTCGGAAGATCTTATCAGGAGAAACATATTGTAAGCAGTTGGTAGATGAAAATGGACAGTCGTTTTACCCTGCTAATTGTAACATGCCATCTTCGAGCCACAATCCTGGGTCAACGATGGTAATACATTTTTGGTATAATGTAATCTGAACAAACCAATTTCATTTTGCTTACTAATATCATCGATGTACTAATGTTCAATATTTTTGAAATTAGTATTTTGATGATGAGCGACCTACCTATGATCTTCCATTGCACCCCACTACAATATCAAATCCAGAGAAGGATGCAATAATAGTACAAATAAGAGAGGAATCATACCAATAATGGTTTAATCAACAACCTATTCAATTTACACTACGTCCACATTCACCAATCAGGAATGACTACAACAATAGTAGTTCTTCACAAATTGGAAATGGAGTCAATCAAATATAGGTTGGTATGGATGATTATTTACAGGATATGACATCCATGGAGACAATTTTGTTAGATGGATTCCAAAATAATGAGCTAGGGGATGATGCTCATATCATTGATACCTTTTTCAAAATATTGAAATATGCTTCCACCACCCCTCTCTTTGGACCTAGCTAGTCAAAGTCTACCCAGCTAGGGACAACAATGTTATTGTACAACTTGAAAGCAAAGTTTTGCATGTCAAATGCATGTTTCTCGACAATATTGAGGTAACTGACCATCAAGTCCCTTATATTTTTAGAAATCTTGTCACACAATCAACATTAAAAATGGTCAATTTTATGAACGTTAAATGACATTGTACATTTCTATTTCCCACTAACTGCAGGTTATTCAAAGATAAGTTTCTTTCGAGTGATAATGTGTTTCTTGGTAGCTCTAAAGAGGCAAAGTAGATGTTGAAAACGTTGGGTGTTGAGTACATATCGTATCATGCATGTATGAATGATTGTTTTCTATATAGACAAGAATATGTAGACAAAGAGATATGTTCAAAATCCAAGCATGGAAGGTACCATAAATCAAATAAAAATGGTAAATCACATGGTCCTCCTCATAATATATTGAGGCACATGCCTATAATACCAAGGATTCAAAGGATATTTCATTGCAAAGAATTATCTATGTTGTAGGGATGACATGCCTCACACAAAAGTGAGTCAGGAGTTATGTGAATCCCAACAGATTCAATAGCCATGAATCATATAGAGGATACATGGACCAAAAAATTCAAGGATGAAGTAGGAATCCTACGACTCAACATATCCATTGAATAATGTCAACCCTTATTATTTAAATTAAGTCTTTATGTTTCATATATAAAATTTTGATATAAGTTCACCATTACATAATCTATAATAAAATTATCATTTAATAAAAATAAACATCATGATGATAACCATCTAACGAACATAAACATTCTCTAAAAAACACATTTAAATTTTCTAATATCATCTAATTATATATACCTCTAGCACATATAAACTCCATTAATTAGCTAGCACACAAATCTAATAATCTAACAAGGAATCATCATTGTGATCACATCTAAAAAAACACAAGCATTGTCTAACATTATCATCACACACATATAACAAGCATCATTTAACATACAGATCTATCAAGCACATTTAACAAACATATCTAACATGACCTAACAATATACACATCAACATATAAATTAAGTACATTAACATGAACAGAAAAAATGCACCACATACATACATATATATATATATATATATATATATATATATATATATCATGAAAAAGTCAAATAACTTCTATAAAATATATGGTCCAACTGATGCGATAATCATATCTACAACAATAGTGAAGGCTTGGTTTATAGTAGAAGATGATGGATGGTAAGGAGGAAGTGGAAGATCAAGAGGTGGTTGGTAAACTTTTTGATTAGGAGGTGGTTAGTCGAATCTCTAATGAGAAATATGCAGTGAAGGAATATGTGTTTCCTACTCATCGGGGTGAGGTGAAGGAGGAGGATGTGGAGAAGGATCACGACAACCCTCATCATTCAATGGGGTACTGGACTAAGGGGTACTAGACGAACGAGTATTGGAGAAAGAGTGTATATCATCAACATTCCTCCTCACTACTAATATCCTGGTAGATCCAACTCTATCATGCATAAAAGGCATCATATCGTGTAACATATCCCTCCAAAGATCCAATAGAATAGTATCTTCCCTAATGTCTCACATCATAATAGGGAGGACTCCCACCTCAAACAAAAGTGCACAGAGTCGGTCTCCCAACTCCAACCTGAATCTAGTATATGGCCTACGACGCATGCCAGGTATCTACACCTGAGGACCCTGACCTACCATAGCCATAGAAATATCCCCATCCACATCTAGTGGAGGAGGAGAAACATCCCCAAGGAATGATCCGGGTGGATATTGGTGGCCACCCACCTAGTCCAATTGGCTCCTCTTGAAAGTTTTTAGTTTAACACATTATTCTGTACTTATTTATAATTGTGGGTTCTACACTTATGGGGTTGTTTTAATCCCTACACATCTTCTAGGTGGAGATTAGTGGCCGCCCACCTAATCCATCTGGCTTATTTTGGAAGTTTTTATGTCAACACATCTTTATGTACTTCCAGGACCATTTTGGGGCCCGAAAGAGTGTTTTTTGGCTTGCCATAGTCAAACTGTAGATGGAGTCAGAGTTTGATGGCATAATGTGTATTTATATAAAATACCTTTCCAACTGGATATCACGTGCCTAAAACAGAGGTCGTATTCAAAATTTACGACCCCGAGAAGTTCAGATACCAATTTACCCAATGGGGCCCACATAGCGTTTGGTGTTTCACCTCCTAGGGTTATCTTTTTGGATGCATAGGGTTTTGGAATTCATTAGTAATGCTAAAAATTCCTTTGGAGCCTCATTGTAATCATTCTTCTCAGAAGGATGTGTATAGCAACCACATCTCTTCTCAGAGATAGATACCACCATTCGAGCAAGTTATTTTTAGTTTTACAGTTGCAACCTATTTAATTTATTCAATAGAATTTATTATTCACTGGATATATGTTGTTGTTATCTGTATCTCTTTGATATTTTATTCATTTTGTTAGCCAATTTGTTCCACTCATAAATCTAGATCATTGGTATCATAGCAGTCTTCTCTTCGTTTATTTTTCTTCGTACATGTCCTTGATAAGATTTGGGTACAAGAAGTTGGGACTTGAACCAGTCGATCCTTTACAATATCGATCATGTCGAGCTAGAAAAAAACCCATGGGGGATGAAAATAAATATGATGGAGTAGGAGATCATTTTAAAATGTTTCTTGATGAAGCCCTTGCATGAAAAATAAACAAAATGATGGAAAACTTTGCACAGATCCTCTGACAGTTTCTTGCAAGAGAAACATCTTCATCAAGAGGCCATGCAAACCCCTTCAAGGTACAATTAAAATTTGATATTCCATTATTTAAAGGATTGATAGATGCAGATGCTATAGATAAATGGATGAATCTGCTCGAAGGTTATTTTTCAGTCCACAATTTTTTCGATAGGGAAAATATTATGTCTGCACTCCTCAAGGTCATCCCCCATGTTAAGAACTGGTGGGATACTTACTCGAAGAAAATGGCCATAGAGGAATCTGCAATATTTTTTGTTTCCTCCACATGGGATTCCTTCATGGATTCCATTAAAGAACAATACTATCCTGTTGGAAGCTACAAGGACCAGTACACAAGATGGACCATCCTGTGTCAGGAAAGGGACCAGATAGTACCATATTTCACCAATATTTTCCATACCCTGCACACCAAATTGGGTATCAAAGACTTAGAGTCACATATGGTGCTCAAATACTAGGGTTTTTTTCATAGACACATTCAAATAGAAATAGAGTTTATGGACATCACATCATTGGGTACAACTTATAGATATGTTGTCAAGATCGAGCATAAATTTAAGGAGAAGAGGTGCTAGTTTGGATATGAAAAATCCTCACAATCGAAGAAGGGAAAAGGTGGCCCCAACCCACACAAAAAGGGATAGAGAAAATATGACCACTCTCAGGACAACCATTCAAATCCGCAACAGAATAATGGTAATGAGAGGTCAAACAAGGACACAGGAAAACAGTGTGAATACCATAAAATCCCTTTGCAAAACATCGAAGAATTCCACTCCAAGAAGTCACTCATGGCCGAGATAAAATATTCTGAGTTAGAGGTCAATTCTGACTCCGAATCAAATCCATAAGAAGGGAATCAAATTATTGATTATGAACCCAGTGCCACTATCGCTACTGCCAAATTCTAGCCAAGTGAACCAGAAGAACCAAAGGAATGGGAAAGCCTCTTTCACTCACATATGTGGGTAAAGGGGGATCCACTTCATTTAATTTTTGATAGCGGCAGTCAGAAGAACCTGATCTTAGCAGAGGTCATCAAGTGGTTGGACCTGCTGATGACATCGCACCTGCAACCTTATACCATCTGTTGTCTTCGCCAAGGAAGAGATCTTTGTGTCATCCAACAATGTCGTCTTCCCTACGACATCAAGATTTTCAAAGATGAGGTACTGTGTGATATTTCTCCCCTTGAAGTTTATGATGTTATTTTAGGGAAACCATATTTTTGGAAGCGACATGTTGTGTATGATTCTAGACTCTGAAATGTTATTATTACTTTGGGTAGAAAATTTTACAAGATACCAAAGGTAGCGCCACCTACCGCTATTTCTTTAATTTATGCTAAGCAATGCAGTAAGGTAATTTCACAAACCAGAAATTTCATACTGTTTGCGATCCGGGCTCACAGTAAGAATAAGGTCACCACCACATCCGTGGTCTCTACATAAAGCATCTCTTTTCAATGGAAGACAGTGTAAGGGATCATGGAAGAGTACATAGACATCTTCTCCTCTCCCACCGAGGTATTGATGCACTACCAAGTCAAGAATCCAATTGATCTAACCCCCCTCGGTGCACCTCTACCTAATGGACCATTCTATCATTGCTCGTTAATGGAAAATGAAGAAACAAAGAGTCAAATCCAAGATTTGCTTCAAAAAGGCCACATCATACCTAGCTCCTCCCCTTGTGGAAGCCTGATTATGTTGGCGTAGAAGAAAAATGGGATCTAGAGGCTCTGCATTGATTATAGATCATTAAACAAAATCACAGTCAAGAACCAATACCCAATTCCCAAAATTGATGACCTTATTGACCAACTCAAGGGAAAATTTTCTTCAACAAGATTTACCTAAAGTATGGATACCACTAGGTTCCCATCGAATCAACTGAATTATGGAAGACAACTTTCAAATCTAAATAAGGTCTCTTTGAATGGTTGGTCATGAACTTTGGATTAACAAATGCACCAACCACTTTCATGAGGTTGATGGAAGATGTATTTAGACCCTTCACCAACTCTTTTTTTGTGGTATATTTAGATGAGATCCTCATCTTTAACAGAACTTGGGAGGAGCACATGTATCATATTCAACAGGTTTTGAGCACTCTACGAAAACACAAGCTATATGTAAACTTGGAAAAATGATCCTTTTGCATGAAAATGGTCGAATACTTGGGCTACATTGTTGATGAGCATGGGGTACATGTTGATCCAGCTAAGATCGAAGTCATCCATGACTAGCTAGCCTCGACCAACTTCAAAGCTTCTTGGGACTGGCCAACTTCTACCAACGATTCATGTTGGGATTATACCATATTGCATGGGCCCTCAACCAAGTGACCAAGGGTGGTGGAAGGGAAAAATTTGTGTGGGGTAAGGAACAACAATAAGCATTTAATGATCTGAAGCATTGCTTGTGCTCAATTTTAGTAATTTCTTTACCTAATCTGCAACAATCGTTCACGACTGAGACTGATGCAACTAACTATAATGTAGTTGCAGTTCTCACTTAGCATGGTCATATGGTAGCATACTATAGTGATACACTCTCAGATATTATCCGGAAATACCCCACCTATGACAAGGAAACGTATTCCATTCTACAAGCCTGTCGTCAATGGAAACATTACATTCTGGGAAAGGAGACAATCATCCAAATTGATCACAAGCCTCTATAGTTCATATAGAAATAGGGGAAGTTGTAGAACGACCGCCATCAGAAGTGGTCCACCTACCTACAACAGTTCCATATCAGCATCAAGTACAAGGCAGGGAGCACAAATCATGTTTCTCACTGCATCGGTCGACCTCCCATAGGTGCACTCACCACCGTGCTCCATTATTTTGGACATGAGGCATCTGAGTGGCCCTAAATTTATCAAAAAGAACCAAACTTTTCCACCACCTATCAGTTCTTGGGTATAGGCGCAAATGTCACTAATTTTCACATTCAAGACAGACTATTATGCCATCTAGGCCATCTTTGTGTTCCTGCAAATGAGCATGAAAAGATTATTTGGGAATCTCTCTACATTCGGATGGCAGGACATTTTTGCATGGATAAAACTATGGTCGTTCTATAGAAAAAAAATATTATTGGAAAAAACTTCGACAATACGCCGTCAAGTATATCATATCTTTCACTTCCTATGACATTTCCAAGCCAACCATCAAGAAGCAAGGCTTATACACCCCTCTTCCTACTCTCAAGAAGCCTTGGGAATCCATCTCGATGGATTACATGTCTGGTCTTCCATCCACCAAGCAAGGAAATGATTGTGTATTTGTGGTAGTTGATCGGTTTTCAAAGATGGTCATCATCACAGCCTGCAAGAAGAAAATTAAAGCAACAGATACTGCTAATATCTTCTTCGAACGAGTGTGGGTACATTTTTGGATACCACTGACCATCATCTCTGACCAGGACAATAGGTTCTTCAACACATTTTGGTCGAGTCTCTGGTCATTGTCGGAAACCAGGCTCACTAAATCCACTGCTTTCCACCCCCAAGGCGATGGTCAAACAAAGGTCGTCAATTGGAGGATTGTGCACATCCTGCGCATGTACAACTCTGAGAATCCATGTACATGGGATGAGAATCTCCCCCATGTTCAACACAGTTACAAAAAGGATCTCCATAGCTCCACTGACCATAGCACATTTCAGGTGGGGTTGGGATTCCAACCCTTGGGTCCCATTGATGTTGCACTACCTCTTGCATCCCCATAGATAAAATCTTCCCATGTTTAGTCTAAGACTGACAAATGTACCAGATTCATTGAGAATATTCAACACATATGCCAACATGTCCATGAGATTTTGTAGAAATCCAATGCTAAGTACAAGCATCACCATGATCAACACAAGGTACCACACCAGTTTCAGGTGGGATACAAGGTCTAATTACATTTGCAGAAAGAGCGTCTTACAGGGCCCCATCGAAAGCTATGCCCACTTTACTATGGGACTTACACTATCACCAACGATGTGGGTAGCAATGCGTTTGAGCTCAACACTCCACCCTTCCTTGGCTTGCACCTAGTGTTCAATGTGGACCTCCTTTGACCATATTTTCCACCATTATTGGACACCTCATAGATCATAGAAAAAGTTACACCAATAGAGCTCAACCCTGACTGCATGGAATGGGCATCCACTGATCAGATAGTGGACACATAGGTCAAGGGCACTCGCCAGCAGAGGATCCAACTTTATCAGGTTGTGAAGGCAGGGAAACTTTTACACAAAGGAAAGTGGCTCACATGGGGACAAATTTAGCAGAAATTTCCTCACCTAATGGGGGAACTCAATGAAATGGAGACCATTTCTTCCTAAGGGGGGAGGATTGATCATGGTGGACATTGGTGGCCACCCACCTATTCCAACTCACTCCTCTTGATAGTTTTTAGTTCAACATGTTCTTTTGTACTTATTTGTAATTGTGGGTTCTACACTTTCGAGTCTGTATGAATCCCTACACATCTTCCAGGTGGAGACTGGTGGCCTCCCACCTAATCCAAATGGCTTATTTTGGATCTTTTCATGTTAGAACATCTTTATGTACTTCCAGGGTCATTTTGGGGATGCAAACAATGTTTTTTTGGATTGCCACAGTCAAACTCTAGATGGAGTTAGAGTTTGATAGTGTAATGTGTAGTTCTTGAAAATACCTTTCCAAAAGACTATCACGTGCCTAAAACGAAGGCCATATGCAAAAGTTATGACCACGGGAAGTTGAGGTACCAACTTACCCATCGGGGCCCACATGAATTTTGGTGTTTCATCTCCTAGGGTTAGGTTTTTGGATGTCTAGGGTTTTGGAATTCATGATTAATGTTAAAAATTCCTATGGAGCCTCATTGTAATCATTATTCTTAGACAAATGTGCGTAGCAGCCACATCTCTTCTCAGAGATAACTACTACCATTCAAAAAACTTGTTTTCAGTTATGTAGTTTTACAGTTTCAGCCTATTTCATTTATTCAATAGAAGATATTTTTCAATGGATATCTGTGTTGTTATCTATATCTCTTTAATTATTGTATATAGTTTTTTAATCAATTCATTCTTCTCCTAAATCTGGATCAAACAATAAAATGAAAATAGATTAATTTTAAAAAAATACTAATATTGCCTCTAGCATATGGTGGCTCATCCATTGTGAAGAGGATGTTTGGAAATCCAGTCTAATCCAACCCCACATAAGGACATGGTACCATCATGGACACATTGTCTAGTAGCCCCAATGTGTTTATGGAAATCTTTTTCGGAAACTCTAGCTAGCCCCTCTTGGGCATCATCTCACCCCACATGTGCATACGCACTTGAGTCATCGACCTAGAAGGATGATGGACAAAATTAGGCCTTGTCTCTAGAAACCTCTCCAAAAATAAACAAAAAAGCTCTGAAACAAAATGGAAGTTCTCCCTACAATGTATTATAGCATGAAATCTATCTAGAGCTATATAAAGCTACCATAAAAAAATGGCAAACCATCTAATACATCGTAGCCTCTATACCAAATAATCAATCTAATATAAAAGAGCACAAATAATGCACCTCCCATCATTGGTAAAGTGTGCAGTGGTTGCCACTAACAATGAGAGGAACCTAACCTCCTCTGCATGGAAAGAAGCAATCTGTAGTTATCCACTAGAGAACTGAAAATCAGCTGGAGAAAGTACATCAACCCCAATATATCTCTGAGAGTACATGAGTTGATTGATTGTTGCAACACCAACTAACACATAAGGGAACTGGGTAAAATCCTCCCCTCTCTTGGATAGCCCAATGATAAAATATATGTCCTCCTCAGTGGGATGATACCACTGATCATGACTAAAATGGAAATTTTGTTGATGGGAATCCCATTGATGGATCAACTGCACTAAGAACCTAGAGTCCCCCTTCAAGGATGTAGCCTCCTCATAGTACTTAAGGAGGCCTACATTCCTCAAGAGGACTTGGGTCATTGTAGTAATAGGGTGAGTGTGAAAATCCCTATCCCTCTCCCTCACCTCCCAATCCCATACAACATTGTACAGGTCAACCCTATTCTCTTACTTCTATTGTTACTCTCTTCGTTGATGTGTCTGCATGATTAACATCTAAAATACATCGACCTCATACATAAAACATTAAAAAAAAAATAGTAAATGAGAAATTTATTTATAAATACAGAAAAATAAGTTTCTTCAAAAATTAAGTAAATTTCATCACCGGTGTGCCCAAAAAACAATCAAGCACCACTCGCTGTGCATATATTACTTTTGAACACCATCTACAGTGCGCACATGTACCATAACACATCGTAAAAAAAATTGTATACTATTTTATGTAATGCGTTGTATAAACTTACCACACTTGTGCATTTAGGTTAACCGACACACCACCTAAAATAATAAAAACTTAAAATACTAAAGCACCCTAAAACTATTTTTTAAAAATTTGTTACTGCAGTGGGTAGCCTTTCCTGACATGCACCAGAGTGTTACAAGAAAAGATATGCACCGCACCAATAATTTTTAAAAAATTGATAATTATGGTACTTTGACATTTAGGCTCTATTTTTTTGTAGCGGTGCATTGTGTAATCATTAACGCACCGATGCCTAATTTTACCAACACACCATATAAAATAAGATATCTTATATATGTGGCACATCATTTAACGTAATGTGTCAATGCATTAATGTTATTTTGACGCAGCACGAAAAATCATCTATATTATTTTAGGCAGTGTGTTGGTAAAGTTACGCACCGGTGTGTTAAAGTTTACTTATTGCACCAGTGTGTTAGAGTTTACAAACGCATCGTCGAAAAAAATTAGGCATGGTGTTTCGGTGCACCTTGTAAATTTTGAAGGTGCATCGTTCGATGTGCGAGACGAACGACTCGAACTCACTGCTCAAAAAAACAAAATTAAAAACTATGGAAATTTAACTGAGTTTTGAATTTTAATATACTAAAAGTTTAAGTTGTAAAGAAATAAAGACATTACCTGGAAATTTCCTCGTCAAGGAGGCATGGTTTCCATGTAGCCAAAAAAACTAAGTTTGTCCACCGTTTGGAAAACTTCAAAAGCCACACTCTAAGAAATGGATGGAAGGAAGGAAATCAAGGGAAGCACTGACGATGGGGCACTTCAGAGAGGAAAATGTTGCACTGGTTCCTGAGATATATACAACACTGAAAAGGGTAAAAATTAATTTTACGACCGATAATATTTTTTTTATTTAACCTTGTTACGGTGAACTTGATTATTAGATGCACCAGTGTGTCAGTATTTAAGTAGCCCACCAAAGTATATTTTCTTTTAAAATAACCCTACCATGGTGCACCATTTTTTAGAGCAACAGTGCACACCAGTGCGTCAATATTTAACTAGCACACAAAGTTTTTTTTTTTTGAAATAAACCTACAACAGTGCACCATTTTTTAGAGCATTGGTGCATCCATAGTAGAAAACACATAGGTGCGTTATGTATTTATAAAATCATTGTAAAAAACATCCAATAAAACCTCCGCCCGCTCACCTTCACTAGTGTCCTCCGCTATAAACATATTTTGGGGCTATTTTTATAAGGGCTTCCGCAAAAACCTCCACTAGAGGGTCTTTTCCTTGTAGTGTAAAATGACAAGACATGTAAAATTGATGATCAACTTGTCTGAAATTCTACAATGATAATTAAAAATTTAACGATTAGCTCTAATGGAAATTGCTATAGAAACATTAAATTTGAATTTAATTTAAATATAAATTCTACATCACTAAACAAATGGAGTTCAACAATTAAACTATTTTCAACAATGGAAATCAAACTCTACTAATAATGATATTGAAATTTGGCTAGATGCAATATTTATAATGAAATGAAATTTGAAATTTAAAATGAGTGTGATAAAAATTAAAAAAAATTATTATACAAGTATTTTTCAATCAAAGGAATCATCATTAAATCACATGGCAAGCTAAAGGATCTCATTACCATAGATTAAACTCTATGTTAGTTCAATTATGCATGCATTATTTGAATCTAAAAATGCAATGGATATTATTATTGTCATTCTCTTATACACTTTTTTTTGTTAAATGTCAAACTATGTGTGTTTGTCCATTGGATGTATCTTGGGTGGTAGGGAGGAGTGATTTTTACCCTCCCACCTAGGTTCAAATCCTTCCAGTGACATGTTCTGGCCTTTAATGTTATTCTCTTGTTGTTGAGCCCCCAATTCCCATAAAATGCTCGATCACCCCATGTTCTCTCATGGATTTTGGGGATATTTTTCATGAACATAGCGAAAATCGATATCTAGTGTCATGCACCACATGTTATTATGCACAATCCTCTAATATATTGACTAACCTATATGTATATATTCATACATGGAACCATATATATATATATATATATATATATTCAAAGGATTAGAAAAACATATATAATAATAATAATAATAATAATATTACAAATCCTTTATATTGATGCATTAGAACATATATTTAAAACCAAATTTTAACTATTGATATTTGTATAATACTTGATGTTGTATACACTTGCCATGCCACAAGGGAAAAGGTTGAGGGATCCATGATATATTTGTCAGGTTGGTTCTATAGGGACTATCTAGTACACATGGAGGCTTTGGCAAGTGGTTGATCATAGATTTACGCATGCCAAGGTGAAGGTTTGAGTGACAAGAAAGGATTGAAAACTATAAAACAAAGATTGAGGTAGCGTTTCATGAAAAGTCTAGAGGAGGTTAGGTGGTTGAGAGGGTTCGGGTTTTTCCTTTCCTATTTTCTTACATATTCTAAGAATTTTCTTGTTTTCTCTAAGGGTTGTTATGGTTCAACAAAGGGTGGGTCTATCTACATTCCCTTAGGGATATATGTGGGCTTGAGCTCATGACGGCTTGAGAGGAAAGAGGTTCAAAGTATTAAAGATTTTGTTTTCCATACTATCTAGGGTTAATTGAATGTAATGAGTATGGAATATGGGTTCGAATGGCATGATATCAAGGTTATACATAAAAAAAAATTGAAATAAAATTAAATTGGTCAATGTTAACCCGAACACTAAATCTAGGCTTATGCATGTATATTTCTTTTGATAATGTTGAATGGAACAAATGTAATCTTACTATTTCTTTTGCAAATAGACATTAAGTGCAAACTTCTCATTCCATAAATAGACATTAAGTGTAGACTTCTCATTGTATAAATAAAAAGAGATAAATAATGAATGCAGGTTGAATATGTTATTTGGACAAGAACACAAAAAAATGCATTTCTAACTTATGTTTATATTTCTTTGAAAATATTGTGGTTTTTTAATTTTTGGGAAAGAAGAGTTATGTTAGGAAATTGTTTTCTTTTTCCTAATGATATTCATGCCTTAATTATTTTATTTTATTTTCATTGTTAACAGGTGCTAGTTGATACTATTATTCATTCAAGAAGGCTAGCTCTATTTTTCCTAGTTATATGAAATCTTGGGTGTAGATTGATTTGATTAAAGTGAACAAATATTCAATGAATTGTAACTAATTCAATATTGAATGATTAGGGAATTGGTCATACTTCTAAAAAATAAAAAGTTTAAATAATTCTAAGAAAGGAAACTAAAAAACAAGCACTTACTAGCGCTATATTAAATCAATCAAGGGAAAACAAAATAATATTGACAACTATTAACCATACAAAAAATATTAACTAAAGTTTAAAGGAAAAAAAAAAAAAAAAACACAACTAGAATTAACCAATCAATTAATTTATTCAATGTTAAAAAGTTAGTATGAATAAAATAATCACCTTCAATCTGCACTCCCAAGTTCTTTCATATCTCATCTTCCTAGGCAAATCGTTGCTAGAAATTAAATCATCGGTCCTTTAATCTCCCCTAGAAGCTCCTAGTTGTTGAATCTTAATGCTATGATACCACTTTGTAACAACTTAGGTGGTTACTTGAACAACGTCGTTTTTGTTTCTTTCTTTAAGACTACCACATAACTAACTCACATAAATCTAATGAGATGGAACATAAACACAACAAATAAATAACACAGGAAAGGATTTCTAAGGATCAATAATCCATACAACAATTTCACATCAAATCACGGTAAACCAAACCCAAATAACTTAAAAATGACAAAAAGTATGTGTATTCCTTATTTTATGAAAGTCCAAGTGTTGATATAGTCAATGCTCTAGAATCCCACCATCTAGTTTTTAGTGGAAGAGGAGAAATTACACCCACCCAACCAATGCAACTACCTTCACAGGTATTTATCCCTAAGCAAGTATTAAGCTAAATGAGGTGATTAAATTCAAGGTATATAGAAAATATATACAAACAACTCATAACCCCCAAAGGATTATCACAATTCATACTCATATATGATGAAACACATTGTCATGGAGGTTCTATTGGTCTACAACACCACCAAAACCCCTTAGGTTATGGTGTGAAGGGGTGTTACTATTATCCTCTCCCTCTCCAATTTTCCTTTCCTTAACGCTTCCTAACCTCTACAATATGTGGTCATCGTCATTGAGATATGAACCCTTTCCCTTTAGTGCATTTCCCTATCTTTCCATCAATGTCTCAACCTATAACAAATTAGTCCTTCCAATCATACCAATGTACATGCTACATCATCATCATAAACTAAGAGAATAATAACAAGGAGGTACATCAATATGATTGATATTCAATCAAGCGATATAATATATACCACATGGTTACAAGGACTAACCATTCTAACACATCATAAAATATCATCAATGTTACATAGACATTGTCAAGAATACTAGTGTTAAATAAAATTCATTAATAAGGAAGTATTAAGGCCCATCAAAAACCAAAATACATGTATAGGTGTACAACCAAATATCAAAACAATAAAGCAACAAGGGGATGATGAGTCTAGAACACAATTTCCTTATCAATAAAAATAAAACTAAGAAGCTAAACATCAGGGTGTTTCAAGAGGTCGTCCTCGCCTTGGTCCTATACTACTCTGAAAGGAGGTAGGACTTCCATTAATGAAAGGAGCTATCCAGGGGAAACTAATGTATGATTAAACCCATTGAATAAATGAAACTACATAACCAAACATTTGTAAGACCTAAAAAAACTGATGTACTTGGTCAAAGGAATTGGCCATGTACATATTTATAATCATTTCCTTTTTTTATTGCTTCTGATAGAATGAATGGCCTTCTGTGCCAACTAAATTTTATCAATAATCTGATGTTTTAAAAAAAAACTACCTTGTTTTTTATACATTATATTGGGTATAAAAAATTTCAAATACTTCGTTAAGATGTTTTTCATAATCTTGTAAGATGCATTACAAAGGGATATGGGTCAACATATAGAGAAAGAGGTAGGATTAGACTCTTTAGGGATTAAAGTGAGGAAGGAAGATTTTACGCTTCCTCCTAGCTTAGGTTTATTTCTATACCAGTTTAGCATGTGGCACAACTTATATTTCATGGTATTCTATAAATATTGAAAGAAATTAAGTGAAAACACATTAATCCCTAGAGCTTTATTTGATTATAGTCCTAAAATTGAATTTAACATTTCTTCTTCCTCGATTTCCTTACTTATTTCTTTATTGTCTATTATTGAGACCACTTGAAAGATCCCTTGAAGAATCAAATGGGTGGATTTAGGGTATGATTCCTCCTCCTCTATATAAAGGTCCTTAAAGTGATCAAAATTTACCTCCCCAATGGCTTTGAAATATGTAATTTTGTCCCTAGTCTCCAAAATTATTTCTTAGACATTGTTTCTTTGTTGTCTTTCATTTACTTCTTTATGAAAGAATGATACATTTTTATCCCTTTCATTAATCCATAGACTCTTAGAATTTATCCTCTAATTCTCCTCCTCCTTTCTAAAGGAGAATTATAATATTCCATAAATAAGTACTTCCTCAACTAGCTATTGTTGTGTCACATCTTGATCTTTAATACTAGCTTGCAAATTAATGATTTTATGAAGAACGTTTGTTCTTTCCTAAGATGGATGCAGGGAATACTTCTTATCCCATGGTTTTATCTCCATATTGTTTCCTCTAAGTTTTGATTCCCAAACATAGAAAGGGGATTCTTGAACTAGCCATCTCCAAGTATCACCTATTGTTTACATTTCTCTTGGATCTTAGAGTCACAACAAATTAAAGTGGAAAGGGAGAGGTCCATATTTTTTAGAATGCAAGAAAAATAATGAAATTGGATTATGATCTGAAGCTATGAGTGAAATTATATTGGAATATATTTCAACATTTTCTAGAAACACATCATTATCATTATGGATGATAAATTATATAGTTTTGTCACTATATGACCCAACCCCTCCCTTATGCTCATCTAGGTATATTTCTCTTTTTTCATTTTTATGTCCACTAAATCCCAATCAAATATAAAATTCTCTAGATTCTTTCTATATTGATATGTAACAATGATTCCACCCCCTTTTCCTCATGAGCAAGAACCATGTTGAAAGGTGAAAACATGGAAATGGGTAGCACTTTTTCTTTCTTTTAATGAAAAAAAAAACAAGATTTTGTGTTTTCTCAACTTCACTTTCAAGTAAAAACAATATTTTTAGAGAATTGTCTTACCTTCATATTTATATATATTTTTAAATTATTTATGGACATATAGTGTGATAATGTTGTTTATTGACTACATATACTTTAAAATTTTAGGTAAGGATAATGAGCAACCTACATGGATGTCTAGGTTTTTAGAGATGGTTATTCATTTTAGGGGAATAAATTATATTATCACAATCCACATAGATTTAACAAGTTCTTAGACTATATTGTTTTAATTTTTAGATTTAACCACTATTTTTTTATTATTTATCGAGATGGGGTAAAAACAATGGTGTCATATTGACATATTTTTGTGGGCACCAATGTTTTTTTGATATGATCATTACCAAGAAAACTAAAAATGAACTTTCAAAGAGAACAGTGTGAGGAAGTGTACTATGAGTTTTTATTTTTCTTGGGTGATGTGATTTTGTTGATATTGGAATTTCATTTCATATGATTTTGAAAATATTAAAATTCTTAAGGGATCAATTTCAGAACAAAATTGTTGATAAATAATTATTCTTGACTAAAATCCAAAATTATTAAATGATTACAAACTATATTAAAAAATGAATCCATACTTAAAATTTGCAAGTATCCACCCTTGTTGAAGTTGCAAGTTTCTAAAAATTGCTGTAAAATTTGTTGATTTTGCTAACCAAAAATTCATTCCCAAGAAAACATTTCAACTAAAAGTTTTATAAACTCTTGGTTAAAAATATTTCCATGTTTTTATCCAATAATGCTTTTTTATTTTGGCAAACTCTCGGCCTAGAGTTATATTGAATTTTTTCCCAGCCACATTGCACCACCCTCATCATGGCTCACTCAAAAAAATGTTACCTATCTTTTCATTTTAACTCTAAAGTCACCTTCTATTACACTATTATGAAGAAAATCAATGCTTTATTTCATATAAATATTTTCAGCATTCCAATTTTTCTCTATAATGTATTGGAGCATAGATGTTATATACCTGTTGATGGGCGAAAATGACCGCCCGTCAATTGGAAGAACGAGTTCGGTCCAGGGTTGTCTAAATAACCCAAGCCATTTGGTATAATTCGTTCTGATAGGTTTAATGGATCCATTGGACAATCTAAAAGTCCTAGAAGAAACAAATAAAAGAAATAAAAGAGATAACTATTAAATAACCACTTAATATATATATATATATATATATATATATATATATATATATATATTGATTGTAGATGATATTTAAATAACAGATTTGCCTATCTTATTTATGTGCATGATATACAAGTTGTGAGTTTTAATCTAAACTCATGAAAATCTATGTAAATATGGTTGCTTTAACAAAAGCAGATAAAGAAAGCACATAAGCTATTTTTTGTTTTCTCTTTATTAATCTAAGATTAAATTTAAAAAGATACTATGAAATAGGAGTATGTGGACGGTCAAAGCCAGACCATATATTAGAGTTTCAAAAACAAATAAACGACAGAAAGAAATGAACTAACCTATAAATGAGTTAATTGACATGCATCCAACATCTGTATGATTATAAAATGTCTAGCCAGCCTGTCCAAGAGATAAATATGCAATGAACCTTGAAACTGTTCAGAATAAATGCAAACCAATATATTGACTGTTGAATTTTAACGACAGAACGATGAGATGCAAATAATCATTGTGGTATTTGTGATTGCAAGCAATTACATTTAAGATAAATCTAACTGTAACAACATGCTTTTAATCATTCAATAAAATTTAAAGAAAAATCTTATCATTTGAGTTGAATGAATGACCACTTTTTTCAATATGTGAAGCATCAAAATGTGGACAACATTTTAAAGAAATTTTCCCAATTTCATAATAAATTGCAAAGACAAAAGCTATCAACAAATATTAATTAATTAGGATAAACAAACCATAAACAAAAACAACATTTATAGAGAACTAAAGCCAAAATGTAAATATATGTTCCGTCCAAATTCGTGAATAAATTGTCCACCTTTAGCTCCAGGCCAAGATGCCTTGATTACAAAAAATACAAGTTTTTAAAGGGTTTGAAAAAGCCAAATATCTTATCTTGTGGGATAAGATCGTATCTCCACAATGATCTCTTGATTACAAACTAGAAAGGAATATAACCACTCCAAATCACACTAAATCTTTAAAAACTAAAAGAGTTTGTTCCTGCTTACAAAAATGAGCCATGGATATGGCTAATAAACCTAAAAATGCTTCATATCATTTGGTCACCATAGATTTCCAGATATCCTGAAAGAAAAAGATGAAATAAAGAAATTCAGATATACATTTAACCAATATTTTCCAAATTTCGAATAAGAATAGATTGGCTACAGAATCTCCTGATTCTGTAGCTAGTCTTATTTTAGCAACGAAATCTAATTTATTGTATGAATCAAGATATAACACAATTTAAGATTAAAACAAATCTTTACCTTTAATTGAAAAGTCAATTCGATTTACAGGATCTCAGAATTGACCACTGCTGTTACGCTCTCGGCATTTTTAACTATTATGTTCCTCGTTGTTTTCAAGCATTTTCCTTGTCTCTGAACAATGGACTTTAGCCTATGATTTTCATCCATTAGTCAGTTGACCTGATCAATGAGGGTTTTGGTTTGCGATTGTAAAATGGGTATGTCTGTATAACACTTATCAATCCAGAACAAACAAATTCCACATTGTGAATCTGTGGCGGCCGTTTGAGAATACCCACGGTCGTGTGCCTGAACATATCCATTGTTGACTATGGGTTTCTTATCAAATTTGATACCTAGAAATCCTTGACTATGCTTCAGGAAGGGTGGCAAATTGTCCATGAAATTGTAACCCTGATCGAGACCTGTTTTGAAGGAAGAAGGGTCTTCTTCAGCCAAGAATCTCTCAATCTCTGAATCTGAGCTCTCATGGATCTCGATCATTTTGATTGATATCACATGAGTGTTTGGTTTATTTCATAGTTTCCTTGAGATCAACCTACCTGCCCTTTTATTTTTAAAGCCTAAATTGATATCACCTTTAGATGGTTTGCACATAGGTCTGTTTGCATTCTTAGTAGAGGGGTTAGGATGGACGTGTTGTCCATGGCTCTACTCAACAACTTTTGGGTCAGGTATAGGCTTACTGAGGGTGGCCGTAGCATAGGCCTGTGTAGATGAAGGAATTGCTCTGGTAGGGACCATGGTTTCCTCTATCACGGGTTGGTCAACCTCTACAGAATTAGAGTTAATGAAACTGTTTCGGGTTAGGAAGGCGTTCCAGTCATCATTTTGTAACTTCAATTGATGTACCAAAAATATCTTTATCAAGCTGTGGTGGAACAGGATTGAATCCAATCATTGTGTCTTATACCTCTTTGCCATTTTATACAGGCTTCTCCACAGGTAATAAGGCATATTTAATTGAAACCCGATGAAATTCATCAACAAATGTATGTGATATAGAAAAATGAAACCAAAACGGCCCTCGCATGTCACAAATTGTTTCAAGACTACTAGAAAACCATGCCATCGGGTTTTTAATAAGGACATGGTCATACCTTTATCACAACAATTGATTTTTTGAGATGTGAAGAAGAGGCTTCATTGGACCTCCTCGACTTTGGCGTTTTTGAACCACTTCAACCCGCTCAAAGGAAGACATGTTGCTTGAACTAAAAATTCCTCTGTGAAATTGACCTGAATGTCTCCTACCTTGTCTTGGCATATGTCAAAAGAAAGGGAGAATTCTTGAGCGGTTCGCAAGTTAAAACCCTAGAATTTATCAAGAAAAACAAGCCAGCCCTGACCCTCGAGATCCTCCCTTGCATCATCACATAGGAGTAGGGTCTGAGAGCCATTGGGTTCAATCCTGATGACTAGGGCCATGGGGATACAAAAGGAAAACAATAAAACATAGTGAGTAGGGAGTGTTTCTAGGAGAAGACCAGAGCAACATTTCAGAACTAAAGCTCAGCAATACCCTAGCGTGTATGAACAAAGGTTATTCAATACCAAATGAAATGTGTTTCATGAAATGAATTCTAGGAGTACATGAAAAACCCGAGAATTAGCTCGAGGTGATGGGCTTATCATTGTCAGACTGCCACCTCCCACAGGGTACAGGCCATGACTAGGTGCATTAAATTTTATCATTGTGTAACATGGTGGGTTTGGATTCTAATGTTTAGGAGAGGGAAAAATTTATAAACCAAAATGTAATGACAAGGATAGGCATGACCAAGAGCCACAAAAATATATATCATGGTTTAAATCAAATAGATCATTGGTGGTTCAAATAACAACCCAAAGCATGTTTCACATTTGAGGAGTCAATAAAGAAGATGAACTTCATAGCAGGAAAGAATCTTTATTAACAAAAAATATAGAGCCATCCACCTTTCATAAGCTTTAGATAAAGAGATAAAAGCTTCGTTCATGCTTTCAGTCATGAACAAAGCATGAAAACAAAAATACTAGGAATAACCAAAAGATCACAATTATAGTTTTAAAAATTGCTTACGAAGAACAATAATCGTATGACCCCCAGGTAGGCAGCTAAATGCTTAAAAAAGTTGAAATTATGTGGGCTGCCAACAATGGTGACTTACTGGGAGAAGAAGTTATCTCTGTATCACTGACGAGTTCAGGTTAGAAATTTTTGAATGATTTCAAATCAAACAACTGAAAGACATTTGAGCATCTTTGATAATCATTATGTGGTCTAGATTAAGATATCTTTCATTAAAAAATGAAATCTGGTGACTGACTTCACAAATGAAAGCCACAATGTTTAAGTTATTAGCTCCAATGTTGCTGACAGGGCCACTGCTATTAGTAGGCGTCGATAGCCTCAGTAGGGATGTTAATTAACCCACTCTGATGCCTCTATCCTATCCAAGAAAATTCAAATCAGAATGAAGGATTCTTATGATAAAAAATACTTTATTTTTACCTGAGAAGTTTCTCTAACCTGACATCGCTTCGCTACCAGCGGGCCCGTTCAATACCCCGACGAATTTTTCTTGGCACCATCCATGCATTTACCTGCTACCAGCAAACCTGTTCAGTATCCTGACGGGTTTGCAAACACTTCCCACAACACTCGGGAAAATTATTGATATAATTTATAGATATCCAGAAGAGCGGGGTGATGCTGAAAATTTCAGTATATGGCACATTTGTTATTTTCTGATTCTTTTAATTTTTGCTTTCTAACCTTCATCATGGTATGAAAATAGTTCACTGATGAAACTAATTTTTTTGAGAACAGGAAGGCATCCTTGAGTTGATTTCTTAAAAGCAGGGATAGCGTAAAGAGCTTTTTAATGATAATCGTGTTTTCCATCAAATGCAAAATTGAAACCAAAAATCAATTCTCGACAAAAACCATCTCTAACCAGTCTACATTTTTCTTAATAAAATACAACAATCAATGCTCCGACAATTTGACATTTGTTTAAAGGTGAAGAATTATGTTCTTCCTTTTGAGCTAGACCGTAATACAGGCATGTTTAACTCAGAAATCCAAAACAAAAATTAATAAAATAAAGAAAAATGAAAAGGAAAACCAAAACAAACCAAAACAGAAGAGGTTATGTACAAAAGGTGTATCTAGGATTTGTCAGGCGAAATACCTTTTGAGAGCTTGGCCATTCACTGGAAAGGTGTTTGGAAGTCCCTCTAAATTCTACAAGCAGAAATAACTAGGACCTAGTTTTTCGGCGATTAAGAAAGGTCCCAACCACAGGTTTTGGAATTTTGTATGTTCGCCTTTCCCCTCGTGAGGTTTATCCCACTTGAGGACAATATCACCTACCTTCAAATTCTTGTCCGAGGAAGAACTCGAATCAAACCAGCTTTTGACAATATGTTGATGTTGATCTAGTTTTTTTTTTGCTTGAGTTCTTACCTCTTCTAACTTCAGCAAAGCATTAATCCGACTTTCCAAGGGAGGGAAATCTTCTTCCTGAACTTTCTGGGATAGTTGCAGAGAGGGAAGTAGAACATGCAGAGGAAGAATTGCTTTCCTTTCGTAAACAAGAAAGAAGGTGGAATTACCAACAATGGTTTTCGGGGTCACCCTATCAGCCCAAATGGCATTGAAGAGTACGTTGTGCCATTTTTTGTGGTTTTCAGAGACTGTTCTTTTGATAATCTTGATCAAGTTTTTGTTTTTCAATTCTGCTAAACCATTTCCTTGGGGGTAATAACTGGCATAATATTTCATTTTTATCCCTTTTTCTAAAGCAAAGACACTCATATTGAGGGATGAGGAATAGGAGGCATTATCGAAAATCAGGCGTTCAGGAATACCAAATCGAGTAATGATGTTTGAATTAAGGAAATATATCACCTGACTGGTGTTTACCACTTTTAATGGCGCAGCCTCAGACCATCTAGTAAAATATTTTGTTGTTGTAATGATGAATTTATGTTGTTGTGAGGAGGTGGGGTTAATCGGGCCAACGATGTTAAGACCCCATTGCTGAAAAGGGAAATCCACCAAGACAAGTTGCAGCGGGAATGTTTCCTTCTGTGCTCGACTAGAAGCCTTTTGACATATTACTCAATTGTGACATAATGTATCAACATATTTGAAAAGCATGGGCCAATAATACCCTGCCCTTGATACTTTCTGGGAAGTAGTGTCTCCAACGAAAGACCCACCAACTTCTCCTGCATGCAACTCAGATAAGACTTTATTTGCTTCATCTCTTGCTAGACAACGCATAAGGATTTCATCAAATTTTTTGCGAAATAATATACCATTCACAAGTTGGTAAGGTGCAAACTTTAATATCAACACTCTCCTCTTTTTTGGATCAAGGTGACAAGGAGATGAATCGTGTATTAGATAAAACTTAATGTCATCATACCAAGGATTTGTAGGGTTTTGTACACAACAGATTTGACTTTGATTATGTTGATCTTCAATTAACATATCAGTTTGACTTTGTTGTTCTTCAACTGAATCAACAACTAATTTACATAGACCTTGGCCTCTAACAATTTGTGCCAGGGTGATCTCGAGGTCATACTCTTGTAAGGATGTGACCCAGTTTGTCCTCTTTTCACCCAGTTCTTTCTGTACTAGAAAATTTCTGACAGTAGGGTAAGGAACAATGACTTTAGCTCTAGATTTCAGTAGATACGATCGAAAATGTTTTACTTCTTTAAAAACAACGTAAGCTTGCTGATCTACAGCTAGATAATCAATATCTTCTCCCTTAAAGGTTGAGCTCATAAAGGAAATGGGAACCTCATTGTTTTCAGCATTCTTTTGGGTCACCATAGAAGCATAAGATCGATCGAAGGAAAATGTGTAAAGAGTGAAATCTCGTGAAAAGTCAGGGCTTATTAGGGATGGAGCCTCTACTATGGATTTTTTGATTGAGTCAAAAGATTGACTTTCTTGAGGTCCCAAATGGTATTGCACATCCTTTTTTATTAAGTTTTGTAAAGGCCTCACCATTTTTGAGAAACTCGGGACGAACCTTCTGACAAAATTTATCTGACCTAGAAAGGATTGCATAGATTTTTTGGAAGAGGGGGGAGGAAGTTTTGAAATGACTTGAGTCCTCTCGATATCAATGATCTTAGCTTCATTTGATACTATGAATCTGAGCAGCTTGCCTTGTTCCACTGCAAAGATAGATTTTTTAAGATTTAGAGAGATGTCGTACTTACGACATCGTTGTAAAACAGATTTTAGATGGGCTAAATGATCTCCTTTATTCTTGAAGAAAACCATGAGATCAATGATATAGACCACTACAAATTGATTGATTAGACTGCGAAAAGCGATATCCATCGCTCTCTGAAAAGTGGCATTGACGTTTATAATCCCAAAGGGAATCTTTCTATAAGCATAGGTACCCCATGGAGTACGGAAAGTGGTTTTTAGCTGGTCTGGAGGAGACATGAGGACTTGGTTGTACCCTGAAAAATCGTCTAATAGCGATAATCTTTCAGAACTAGACACCAGCTGGAGAATTTGTTCCATCGGAGGGACAGGGTAGTTGTCTTTGTCAGATTCTTGGTTTAAGTTTCAGAAGTCGACACATAGTCAAATTTCACCACTTTTCTTCCTCACAGGGACAAGGTTAGAAACCCACTGTGTATGCCTTACTGAGAAAATTATCTTTGCATTCAAAATTTTGTTTAGTTCCTTCTTGACCATTGGTTCATGTTTTGGGTGCATCTTTCTTAAATTCTGTTGAAAAGGTTGAGTCAAGGGTTTCATGGGAATGGTATGTTGTATAATGTTAGGTTCAAACGTTTTTAGATCATCATGTGTCCAAGCAAAGATGTCCTTAAATTCTTTAAACAATTTTATAAAGGCTGATTTCTCTTGTTCGGAACATGTCGTTCCCAAATTGATGCATTGTGGATTATCTTTAGTTCCCAGATTTACCTTTTCATGGGTCAAGGAAGAACTATTCGTTTTACAATTTATCGATTTTATGATTTTGTCATGCAAATCATAAAACTTTTCCAATCTTACCACAAATTTCGGGATAGAATTTACCAGATCTGATGTTGTTTCGGGGGACCTTGGGTCCGATATTACTGTAAAATTGTGGAGGTATTCATCATGGGTGCCTTCATCGATAACCGCACCTCAAAAATTGTCTTCCATGTGCAGGAAACTGATGATTTGTTGATCATCATCGAACACTCTCCAACTAGTTATGTTGTTTGGTACTGATGGTCTGAACAACAACTTGATCAAAAATGCATTCGGAGAAAGGCCTTCTGGGGGAAAAAGTTTGGAAGCAACATTAGCTAACAAGTATGCCTTAGAATTATTTAATCTTGGAAGGGATTTAATGTTAAATGTGGAAAATTTGTGCATTATATTCCATACCTCATCTTGATAACTTTTCAGGTGTGGTGATAGGCAATGAATGGAATTTATGACCTGCCTCACCACAATTTCTGAATCGCCGAATACCATTAAATTCTATATTTTTAGATCTAGTGCCTTTCTGAGTTCTTGCAGAAGTTCCTCGTATTCAACTATGTTGTTTGTGCATTCAAATTCTAATCGGAAAGCGATCAAAGTTTTGTTACCTGCTGGGTCAATGATCACACATCCTGCACCAACTCCTTCTTTAGATTTGGATCCATCGAAGTAGAGAGACCATATGTGAGCCTCATCAGCCGTATGTGACACATTAGGAAGAACTGTCGGCTGTGTGTATGTCATGAGTTCCGACTGTTGTTCCGGGTTAGTAATGATAGAAGTTTTCGCCATGAAGTTACGAAAAAAGGTGTTCATTCCCTGCATTTCGGGTGAATTAGCAGAAGCAGTAAATGGTTCATTTGTGTCGTTTAAATCGGTCACGATGAGATTGAGGTAATTCTCACGATTGATCTTGATTTTTTTAGGCTTTCCATTCTCTGACAGCCACAAATGGGACCAATCTGTCGCAAAGTATCCATGCAACTGTTCGGACCAATCCCTGCTTAAAAAAAAGCCATATACTTCAGAGACATCAACGACGATGATATCAATACTTTGGTGAACTTTAGGATTACAAGATAATCTAATAAGGACACTTTTTAATTCACCTATAACATTAACGCTGGTTCGATCAAGCTGAATAATTTCCAGACTGGAACGTTGAACTTCAACATTGATTTTTTGGCAGACAGACCAAGGCATTACATTTGACGATGCGCTAGATTATACCATACAATTATGTACATTCCTATTGAAATTTTCAAAGGTCAATAAAAAAGGCGAGACATTTTTACAAAAATAGACAATAGAACTTTGTTGGTTTTTAGTCACAATCCCTGGAATTATTTTATCTACATTTGTTACACTTTTTACAACAAGGTCTATTTTATCCGAGAGTTCTAGTGTAGATTTAGCAGGGACCTTTTGAGATGTTTTAGGGATAATTTCTGCCAGTTTCGTGCTGTTCAGATTGTTGTTTTTGTTTTTTTCTGCAATGTTCTAAAGCATCTGTTGCAGAAGAAAAGGAAATTTCAACAGTTCATAAATATAAATATTATCTCTAAGTTTCTTAAGGTCTTCAATCAAATCGTATTCTAAACTTAGGGTTGTTGAATTCTATTTAGTTTCATTCTGCTTAAACTATTTTTGGGGCACACTAATTCCAATTTCAGAAGAGGGTTTATTTTGGGTTTTGCTTCTAGTATTGTAAGGATGAACTGTTTCAAAATTGGCTTGAAAGATATTGTCCGAGAAATGCCCGAAGATGTTGAAAGAGGGTTCATCCTCTTCCACTGTTTCCTGTTCAACCATGTCTTTAGAAATCTCATGGGGAACTAAGTTATCATGTGCTTCAAGGATTGTCTGTATAGCATATTGTAGGCTTCCCATATTAAGGCCTTCAGAATTTAGGTTGGGTTGGTTTGTGGGAAAAGGTTTTCTAAAAGGGGGTTTGTAAGATCCTTTGCTTGAACAAGTTTCTTCAGCTGATCTCCTTAAATCTACGACTTGATTTGACAATTTATGAATGACCTTTTGTAAACTTTCCAGATCTGAATTTTCTGATTGAGTTTTGGTTTGGGGAGGTCTAGGAAGAATTTGTATTTTCTTCTTGGAAGATGGGATAATCTCTACCTCATTACTAATATTATCCTTTAGGCCTAGAATGTATTTCTCAATTTGTGTTGCCTCCTCGAAGGTTTCCAATAACGTTTCCTTCTTGGACCTTTTAACCCAGATTGCAATATTCTGGTGTAGAGCTTTGGTGTAGTATGTGACAATAAGATTTTTAGTAGGCATTGAATCAATGAGGATTCAATTTTTTAATGTGAGAAACCTTTGATTAAAATAATTTTTTTTTTCCTTAGGTTTCATATTTAAACTGGAGATTTCTATGAGTAAGACTTCAGGAGTTTTGTCATTTATGAATTTCTCGAGGAAACAGGACTCAAATTTATCCCAAAATACAATGGTGTGGGGTTGTTGGACAAAATACCACATAGAGGCATTGCCTTCGAACATATATAGAAAGAGTCTACATAGTACATCTTTGTGTTCTACACTTCGGAGTCTAATGGCTAGCATGAATTTTTTATGTGATCCTCAATGATTTGCTTAGAATCTAGATC
This sequence comes from Picea engelmannii, assembly GCA_009831015.1. NCBI lineage: Eukaryota > Viridiplantae > Streptophyta > Pinopsida > Pinales > Pinaceae > Picea > Picea engelmannii. The sequence continues at coordinate 266,452 of ML794144.1, forward strand.
GAATTTAGGGAGCCATTTCTCTAGATGTTTAGGCAAAGGGTTCTTGGGTCTAGGTATGGCCACAACATCTTGATTGAGCCAGGGCCTGGCGGGATTGTTTGGATTTCCCATGGGCGAAGGTGGTGTTGTAGGCTGAGATGAAGAACTACCTTGGTCAGATGACTCACCTCCTGAAGAGGAAGGGGATGAAGGAGGTGGCGAAGGTGGGATACAAGATCCTCCAACTATAGGAGTGAGGATGCGATCTGGATCCATTGCATTTAGGAGAAGACCAGTGCCTTCAAGTTGTTCTCTGATATCAGAGAAATCTAAGGGTTGATTCAGTGGCCGACCTAGTTGTCTGATACGGGCCAAACCACTGTGTTTCCTTAGAAGTGATTGACAAACAATTTCTTGTACGTCAGACCCTGGAGGGTTTGGTGTTACTGGCTCAACGGTAATCTGTGGATTTTCGTTTGAGGTAGTTGTTTGAGAAGTAACGTTGTCTTCAGAACGACTTCTTATTACTATAGGAGAGCGGGTGTGTGGGGGAGGAGTATTGCGACCTCCATGTGCCATCAATCATGTTCAGGCCCTCCTTCTAGCACCATTTGTTGATGAGCGAAAATGACCATTAGTCAATTGGAAGAATGAGTCTGGTCCGGGGTTGTCTAAATAACCCAAGCCATTTGGTATAACTCGTTCTGACAGGTTTAATGGCTTTGTTGGCCAATCTAAAAGTCCTAGAGGAAATAAATAAAAGAAATAAAAGAGATAACTATTAAATAACCACTTTATATATATATATATATATATATATATATATATATATATATATATATATATATATATATATATNATATGTACATGTATATATATATAACTATTGTAGATGATATGTAAATAACATATTTGCCTATCTTATTTATGTGCATGATATACAAGTTGTGAGTTTTAATCTAAACTCATGAAAATCTATGTAAATATGGCTACTTTAACAAAAGAAGATAAAGAAATCCCATAAGCTGTTTTTTGTTTTCTCTTTATTAATCTAAGATTAAATTTAAAAAGATACTATGAAACAGGAGTATGTGGACGGTCAAAGCCAGACCATATATTAGAGTTTCGAAAACAAATCAACGATAGAAAGAAATTAAATAACCTATAAATGAGTTAATCGACATGCATCCAACAGCGATATGATTATAAAATGTCCAACCAGCCTATCCAAGAGATAAATCTACAGTGAACCTTGAAACTGTTCAGAATAAATGGAAAACAATATATTAACTATTGAATTTTAATGACATAACGATGAGATGCAAATAATCGATGTGGTATTTTTTATTGTGATGTAGCGAGAGAACAACACAACACCTCGCACGCCCTCCTTCTCACAGGATCGTTCAAAATTCCCCTTCGAGCCGAATTAGCTCATTCGATTCCCTGCTGGAATCTCTGATGAAAACTCGATCTACAGGTCCTTATACTTCCTCATGGCCTTCTTCATTCAACCGTGAACTCCCCAACTTAATTTCAGGTTTTAGGGTTCCGTGATCCTCGATGTCACGAATCTCTGTCCCCACGATCTCTCGATCACCGATTTTCCGACGCACTCCCTTCCGGCCTTAGCCCCTCCTAGCTATGCACTGGTCCATGTGAATGCTTCTCATAAGGCCGGAACTTTATATCCCTTCAGGGCTTCGGACTTTCCAATGCCAAAATACATGGACACCTTGTCCACGGGATCCCTGATTCTCCGATTCCCGATATGCTCTGACTCTCGTTAGCTCTCTGGGCTAGACTCGTGATCCATGCGACCTCCCCCTCATATGACCATAGTCATACTGCTTATCGGGGTTTTGGACTTTGCGATTCCGAATTGCAAGGACTTCTTGTCCAAAGGATTCCCAATTTCCCGATTGACGATTCTCCTATCAGAACCTTCTCTGATAATACAGATCTCCACCACGTGTCCCAATGGATGGACAACCCTAATCCAATCTCGTTGTTTCGAGACTTGAAGTGTCCTGACTTCCTCGACCTCAAGAACTCCGATATCCCGAGTGTCGATATCCCGATGTGACGTCAGTCAGGCCCACAACATAGAGCTCTTGCCTTTTCGCCACTCGTGAAGTTGAAAGACATCCTCTTCCAACCTCCGATGCCTGAGTCCCCGATGTGGGTAATCTTGTGACATGCGTCCACTCCCAAATGAACAATCCATATCAAATCTTGCTAATTCGAGGTTTCTGGTGTCGAGTGACTCTCCTCTCGTCCTCGATATCCCTGATATCATGAGTGCCTATATCCCGATGCCTCAATGCCTTTCGGGACTTTTCTCCTCTCCTTTCGAGTGCTTAAACCTCGTGCAGGTTCTGGCCGATCCAAGGAATGATGGGTAATTGGATCAAGATCCCACGGTCTAGATCCATTCTTCTATGCGCTCCTCCGTTGCACTACCTTCTGGATGTGAAAACCGACGGTCTAGATCTCCTTTCTCTAGCCAATCTGACGGCTGCTGTGCTCTCTCCTGAGCTTGTGCACTGTCTTCCTGCACTTGGAAAAATCCCAAGTTCCCAAAGGCCTCAACCTTTGCCTTTCTTCTCTGCGAGCTCCTTTACCTGAGTTCTCGCCGTGCATTCTCCACGACGTTGTTCCTCCTGAGCTTGGAGAACTCTGAACTCTTCAAAGAGTTCTTCGACCTCTGCGTTCCTTGCCGCTATAGCTCCATGTGATGAAAGCACTACTCCTCCTGAGATTCTCCTTTCGAATCCTCAAAGGATTCTTCAACTCCTGCGCCTCTGCAGAGTCTTCCCGCACACAAAGTGCTACCTCTCCTGAGCTTGTCAAACACTCAGACCCCTAAGGGATTTTATCCTTCCTCCTTCTCCCACAAATGGAGAATGTAATGCCCTCCTGGCTATCCTCTGCCTCAAGAAACTTCTTCCTGAGTCTGAAGGGTGTTCAACAACCCTGTGAAGATCCCTCAGTGGATTCTTCCTTCAAAATACAGAACTCAAAGATTTCTCTTCTCCTGTGCCTGTCTACACAATGTCTCACTGCCCTCCTGACACAATATCTTCTCCTATAACGTTCAACAGTTCTGTCCTCCTGTGCACCTATGCACCCTCTCAATGCCCACCTGACAGAGCTTTCAGAATCCTCAGTGATTCTGTTTCTTCTTGAACTTCTCATCAGAAGTCTTCCGTTCTGCACTCCTTTCACCTGCTCAATGCCCACTTGGCAGAGCTCCTCAGAATCCTTAGTGATTCTGGTCCTCCTTAAGAACTCACAACAGAGTTCTTCTCAACTCACTGCTATACATATGCTCAATGCCCACTTGGCAGAGCTTCATAGAACTCCTTAGAGCTTCTGTCTGCAACTATGTCTCTCCTACACAGCCTTGCCTCCAAGGTGTCCAGTAACCTTGAGGTATTTCTTCTGAGTTCTTGACTCCAGTTCTTGTGCCGCAGTACGTCTTTGTCTGAACCCTCATAATTCAGAAGTGAAACCTCTATGTATGGCTATCAGAACTCGCAGTGTTTTGTCACACTCTCCTGGTATGAAGCCTCAAATACCTTCACCTGAAATCAAACCAAATCCTGCAAATGCAAACCTACAACATTTATCTACAACATACATAAAGAACACTCACATACATTCATTCAACACAGAATCCATGCAAGAAAAATTGCTTTGTTTATATTAAATGGAAAATGCCTATTTATACAACGTGTTCCTGAGCACGGCCTGTAACAAGGTCTCGAATCTTTTCTCTTCTTCTCTCTACTCATAGATTCTCTTCTATCCCAACTTACAACTACAACAACTTAGAAAAATGAGATATGAAATCTATTTTACCTGAGGGGGCTCTTCGAGCTCTTCCCTCCAATCTACCTACCCTATTCAATTACATTGAATGGGCTGTCTAGTCCAGCATCTGGATCTAGATATCAGCCTTACAAACATTAAAGGTTGATCTGATCTATAGCCTGTGCAAAGGCACGGCTTCACAACTCACCATCTTAAACATTAAATTACATTCAATTACAAATTAAAAGATGAGGGATATGCCTCTCTTCATATTGAATGCACGCGCAAGGCTGGCTGACGTGGAGAGATGCTCCTGCATCATACTCCTCAGCTACAAAATCCATGATCTCCTTCTCATGAGCTTCCTATCTCAGCTGTTGAAATCCTCCTAGATCCCAAATCATCCTCTGGAGTTGTTCATCCGCTCCATCTTGTTGTTGCTTCTTCTTCTGCGCTACTACTACTGCTTCATTTCTTCTCAGCTGCTCCTCGCTAGTAGTCTCTGCTGACCTCAACATCATCCTTCTGATGTCTTCGATCATTGCATCCAACTGCTCCAGTGGCTGGTCCTGTTTTTGCAGTCTCCCCAGCTGCACAAATTTTCTGCAATTGGGTAGATCATCATGATCTCCCATGCTTTCTTCTTCATCAGTCTCCAAATTTACCTGTTGGATGTTCATGCCCTACACCTTCACCCTCTCTTCCAGGGCTTAAATCTATTCATATAGATCAACCAAAATAATGTTGTCTGCCCCTTCTTCTTCTTCTACTGCAAACTCCCATGTTGCAGTCTTTTCATCTTCCTAGCTGAAAATATTGAGCCATTCCTCTGAATGCTCATCATCCTCTCCTACTTCTTTTGTTGTCAGCTTCAGTGCTACAACTTCCTCGGCTTCTGGGATGAAAGCATTGAGACATTCCTCAGAATGCTCATCTTCTTCATCTGCTTCTGCTTCTGCTTGGGCAGTCTCAACCACCTGCTCCAATCCCTCTTCTCTGACAGTCACAGCTGACTGTTCTGCTGCTGTTGCTACACCATTTGCAACACAAACTTCTGCCTCCCCCTGGGAAAATGGTAGGAATATCTGAATTCTCCCAATCATTAGAATATTTCTCTGATCTTCCTCTTCTGTCAGCTGCATCTACTGATCTAAATCCACCACTGAGCTCATCTGCTCTGTCAGCTCCTCAGGCTGATTCCAACTCATCTTCTCATCCCTGCCCACATAGCAATATGAGATGTGTTTACTACTCTCCTGGCAGATTATAAGATCAACTAATCCCATCTTCATCAGCACTCCTTGCTGAATTGAACTTACCTCCGAGTCCATGATACTTTCATATAGTCTCGAATGCTCACCTTTTCCCACCTGGAAATCTGAGATGCTTCCGCTTCCATCCTGGCAGTCTTCGAGATCCCTCACCGACCTCATTTCATTGCCCAGCTAGCAATGTGAAATTCCCTGGCTGTCCTCAAGACAGTCTGTGAGATCCTGCAGTGATCTCAACTCGTTTCCCACCTAGAAAACTGGAATTTCTTCTCTTTCGTCCTGGCAGTTCTTGAGATCCTCAGCTGATCCCAATTCATTCTCTGCATCATTGATACCTCTCCCAGTCTCTGGTTCACACACCTGAACCATTTCCTCTTCTGGTCTATTGATATTTTCCACATACCTCATCCATCCTCTTAACAACCTACGTTGTCTTCTAGCCATCAACTCCTTGACTGGCCATTTTTCTTTCGGCTTCTTCACGGGCCATTCATATACCCATCTTGGCTTGGTTTTCTGCCGCATCTATAGTTCAAGTGTTTCTATGTATGCCCTTATTTCAACGAGCTCTTTATCCATTTCTACAAGATTTTCTGCTTTGCTCTTCCTCCTAGCATGCCTATTCCCTTCAGTAACCATGATGTTGTCTCTGTCTACTCTCCTAGAAAACCTGTTGTTGTCACTCCGCACTAAGAGTGTTTCCAACTTCATCCTACATTCCTTCTGACTATTTTCTCGATTGCTGCCTACCTGTAAACAACCACCACGGAGTCTCCAGTGCTCTGTCTTCCTTTACCTTCCCGCTTCACCTGAAATATACAGATGAAATCAAGCTCTGATACCACTTGATGCAGTATCATAGTGTTCTTTACCTCTTATACCTTCCTCGTCTAAAATATACAGACAAGAATCAGGCTCTGATACCACTTGATGCAGTGAGAGCACACCATAGCACCTCGTGCGCCCTCCTGCTCATAGGATCGTTCAAAATTCCCCTTCGAGACGAATTAGCTCATTCGATTCCCTGCTGAAATCTCTGATGAAAACCTGATCCACAGGTCCTTATACTTCCTCACGGCCTTCTGCATTCAACCGTGAACTCCCCGACTTAATTTTGGGTTTCGGGGTTTCATGATCCTGGATGTCACGAATCTCTGTCCCCGCGATCTCTCGATCACTGATTTTCCGATGTGCTCCCTTCCGGCCTTAGCCCCTCCTTGCTATGCCCTGATCCATGTGACCGCTTCTCATAAGACCGCAGCCTTATATACTTTCGGGGCTTCGGACTTTCCAATGCCAAAATACATGGACACCTTGTCCACGGGATCCCGGATTCTCCGATTCCCGATATGCTCTGACTCTTGTTAGCTCTCTGGGCTAGACTCATGATCCACATGACCTCCCCCTCATATGACCACAGTCATACTTCTTATCGGGGTTTCGGACTTTGCAATTCCGAATTGCAAGGACTTCTTGTCCACGAGATTCCCGATTTCCTTATTCGTGATTTCCCGATTGACGATTCTCCTATCAGGACCTTCTCTGATAATCCAGATCTCCACCACGTGTCCCAACGGATGGACGAACCTGATCCACTCATTGTGTCGAGACTTGAAGTGTCCCAACTTCCTCGACATCGAGAACTCCGATATCCCGAGTGTCGATATCCTGATGTGACGTCAGCTAGGCCCACAACACAGAGCTCTCACCTTTTCACCACTAGTGAAGTCGAAAGACTTCCTCTTCCAACCTCCGATGCCTGAGTCCTCGATGTGGGTAATCTCGTGACATGCATCCGCTCCCAAATGAACGATCCAGATCAAATCTCGCTAATTAGGGGTTTCTGGTGTCGAGTGACTCTCCTCTCGTCCTCGATATCCCCGATATCACGAGTTCCTATATCCCGATGCCTCAATTCCTTTTGGGACTTTTCTCCTCTCCTTTCGAGGGCTTAAACCTCATGCAGGTTTTGGCAGATCCAGTGGCTGACGGGTAATTGGATCAAGATCCCACGGTCTAGATCCGTTCTTCTATGCGCTCCTCCATTGCACTACCTTCTGGACGTGAAAACCGACGGTCCAGATCTCCTTTCTCTAGCCGATATGATGACTACTGTTCTCCCTCCTGAGCTTGTGCACTGTCTTCCTGCACTTGAAAAAATCCCAATTTCCCAAAGGCCTCGACCTTTTCCTTTCTTCTCTGCGAGCTCCTTTACCTGAGTTCTCGTTGTGCGTTCTCCACGACGTTGTTCCTCCTGAGCTTGGAGAACTCTGAACTCTTCAAAGAGTTCTTTGACCTCTGCGTTCCTTGCTGCTATAGCTCCATGCGTTGAAATCACTACTCCTCCTGAGATTCTCTTTTCGAATCCTCGAAGGATTCTTCAACTCTTGCGCCTCTGCAGAGTCTTCCCACACACAAAGTGCTACCTCTCCTGAGCTTGTCAAATACTCAGACCCCTAAGGGATTTTATCCTTCCTCCTTCTCCCACAGATGGAGAATGTAATGCCCTCCTCGCTATCCTCTGCCTCAAGCAACCTCTTGCTGAGTCTGTAGGGTGTTCAACAACCCTGTGAAGATCCCTCAGTGGATTCTTCCTTCAAAATACAGAACTCAAAGAGTTCTCTTCTCCTATGCCTGTCTACACAATGTCTCACTGCCATCCTGGTAGAATATTTTCTCCCAGAACATTCAACAGTTCTGTCCTCCTATGCACCTATGCACCCACTCAATGCCCACCTGGCAGAGCTCTCAGAATCCTCAGTGATTCTGTTTCTTCCTGAACTTCTCAACATAAGTCTTCCATTGTGCACTCCTTGCACCTGCTCAATGCCCACTTGGCAGAGCTCCTCAGAATCCTTAGTGATTCTGGTCCTCCTTAAGAACTCACAACAGAGTTCTTCTCAATGCACCGTTGTACATATGCTCAATGCCCACTTGGCAGATCTTCACAGAACTCCTCAGATCTTTTGTCTGCAACTGTGTCTCTCCTACACAACCTTTCCTCCAAGGTGTTCAATAAACTTGAGGTCTTTCTCCTGAGTTCTTGACTCCAGTTCTTGTGCTGCATCACGTCTTTGTCTGAACCCGCAGAATTCAGAAGTGCAACCTCTGTGCACGACTATCAGAACCCGTAGTGTTCTGTCACACCATCGTGGTATGAAGCCTCAAAGACCTTCACCCGAAATCAAACCAAATCTTGCAAATGCAAACCTACAACATATATCTACAACATACATAAATAACACTCACAGACATTCATTCAACACATAATCCATGCAGGAAAAACTGCTATGTTTATATTAAATGGAAAATGCCTGTTTATACAAGGTGTTCCTGAGCACGGCCTGTAACAAGGTCTCGACTCTTCTCTCTTCTTCTCTCTACTCACAGATTCTCTTATATCCCAACTTACAACTGCACCAACTTACCAAAATGAGATATGAAATCTCTTTTACCTGAGGGGGCTCTTCGAGCTCTTCCCTCCAATCTACCTACCTTATTCAATTACATTGAATGGGCTGTCTAGTCTAGCATCTGGATCTAGATCTCAGCCTTACAAACATTAAAGGCCGATCTTATCTACAGCCTATGCAAAGGCACGGCTTCACATCTCACCAACTTAAACATTAAATTACATTCAATTACAAATTAAAAGATGAGGGTTGCGCCTCTCTTCATCTTGAATGCACGCGCAAGACGTGGCTAGCTGGATGGCTAGATGTCTGACATGGAGAGATGCTCTTGCATCAGATTGCAAGAAATTACATTGAAGATAAATCTAATTATAACAACATGCTTTTAATCATTCAACAAAATTTAAAGAAAAATCTTATCATTTGGGTTGAACAAATGACCACTTTTTTCAATATCTGAAGCATCAAAATGTGGACGACATTTTAAAGAAATTTTCCCAATGTCATAATAAATTGCGAAGAAAAAAGCTATCAACAACTATTAATTAATTAGGATAAACAAACCATAAACGAAAACAACATTTACAGAGAGCTAAAGCCGAAATGTAAATATATGTTCCGTCCAAATTCGTGAATAAATTGTCCACCTTCAGTGCCAGGCCAAGATGACTTGATTACAAAAAATACGAGTTTTTAAAGGGTTTGTAAAAGCCAACTGTCTTATCTTATGGGATAATATCGTATCTCCACAATGATCTCTTTATTAGAAAATAGAAAGGAACATAACCAGTCCAAATCACACTAAATCTCTAAAAACTAAAAGAGTTTGTTCCTGTTTACAAAAATGAGCAATGGATATGGCTAATAAACCTAAAAATGCTTCATATCATTTGGTCACCATAGACTGCCAGATATCCTGAAAGAAAAAGATGAAATAAAGAAATTCAGATATACATTTAACCAATATTTTCCAAATTTTGAATAAGAATAGACTCACTACAGAATCTGTTGATTATGTAGCTAGTCTTATTTTAGAAACAAAATATAATTTATTCTATGAATAAATATATAACACAATTTAAGATAAAAACAAATCTTTACCTTTAACTAAAAAATCAATTCAATTTACAAGATCTCATAATTGACCACTGTTGTTACGCTCTCGGCATTTTTAACAATTATGTTCCCCATTGTTTTCAAGCGTTTGCCTTGTCTATGAACAATGGAATTTAGCCTATGATTTTCATCCATTAGTGAGTTGAACTGACCAATCAGGTTTTTGGTTTGTGATTGTAAAATGGGTATGTCTGTATAATACTTACAGAACAAACAAATTTCACATTGTGAGTCTGTGGAGGCCGTTTTAGAATACCCATGGTCATGTGCCTAAACGTCTCCACTGTTGCCTATGGGTTTCTTATCAAATTTGATACCTGGAAATCCTTGATTGTGCTTCAGGAAGGTTGACAAATTATCCACGAAATTGTAACCCTGGTCGAGACCTGTTTTGAAGGAAGGAGGGTCTTCTTCGACCAAGAATCTCTCAATATCCGAATCTGAGCTCTCATGGATCTCAATCATTTTGATCAAGCTCACATGAGTGTTTGTTCTATTTCGTAGTTTCCTTGAGATCAACCTACCTGCCCTTTTATTTTTAAAACCTAAATCGATATCACCTTTAGATGGTTTGCACATAGGTCTATTTGCGTTCTTAGTAGAGGCGTTAGGATGGATGTGTTGTTCATGGCTCTACTCAACAACTTCTGGGTCGGGTATAGTCTTACTGAGGGTGGCCATAACATAGGCCTGTGTAGATGAAGGAACTTCTCTGGCAGGGACCATGGTTTCTTCTATCACGGGTTTGTCAACCTCTACAGCATTAGAGTTAACGAAACCGTTTTGGGTTAGGAAGGTGTTCCAGTCATCATTTTGTAACTTCAATTGATGTACCAACAGTATCTTTATCAAGCCATGGTGGAACAGGCTTGAATCCAATCGTTGTCTCTTATACCTCTTCACCATTTTATACAGACTTCTCCACAGGTAATAGGGCATATTTAATTGAAACTTGATGAAATTCATCAGCAAACGTATGTGATATAGAAAAATGAAACCAAAATGGCCCTCACACGTCACAAATTGTTTCAAGACTTCTAGCAAACCATTCCATCAGGTTTTTAATAAGGACATAGGCATACCTTTATCACAGTAGTTTATTTTTCGAGATGTGAAGAAGAGGCTCCACAGAACCTCCTCGACTTTGGTGTTTTTGAACCACTTCTGCCTGGTCAATGGAAGACCTATTGCTTGACCTACAAATTCCTCTGTCACCTCAATCTAAATGTCTCCTACCTTGGCTTGGAATCCATCAAAAGAAAGGGTGAATTCCTGAGCTGTTCACAAGTTAAAACCTTGGAATTTCTCAAGAAAAACAAGCCAGCCTTGACCCTCGAGATCCTCCCTTGCATCATCACATAGGAGTAGGGTCTGAGAGCCATTGGTTTCAATCCTGATGACTGGGGCCATGGGGATACAAAAGGCAGACAATAAAACATAGTGAGTAGGGAGTGTTTCTAGGAGAAGACCAGAGCGACATTTCAGACCCAAAACTCATCAATACCCTAGCGCGTATGAACAAAGGTTCTTCAATACCAAATGAAAGGCATTTAATGAAATGAATTCTAGGAGTACATGCGAAACCTGAGACCTAGCTCGAGGTGATGGGCTTTTCATTGTCAGACTGCCACCTCCGACAGGGTACAGGCCACAAATAGGTGCATTAAATTTTATCATTGCGCAACAAGGTGGGTTTGGATTCTAAAGTTTAGAAGAGGGAAAATTTTATAAACCAAAATGTAATGACAAGGATAGGCATGACCAAGAGCGACAAAAATATATATCATGGTTTAAATCAAATAGATCATTGGTGGTTCAAATAACAACCTAAAGCATGTTTCACATTTGAGGAGTCAATAAAGAAGATGAACTTCATAGCAGGAAAAAATCTTTATTAACAAAAACTATAGAGACATCCACCTTTCATAAGCTTTAGATAAAGAGATAAAATATCCGTTCATGCTTTTAGTCATGAATGAAGCATGAAAACGAAAATACTAGGAATAACCAAAAGATCACAATTATAGTTTCAAAAATTGCTTATGAAGAACAATAATCGTATGACCCCCAGGTAGGTAGCTAAATTATTGAAAAAGTTGAAAGTATGTGGGGTTGCCAACAATACCTTAATATGATGACCAAAGTTTCAATGAAATAGACTAGTGAAGATCCAATGTTGGGTTACCTTTGAATGAACAACCTCAAATAATGTAAAATCCCATAGATTACACATTCCCCACAATGCCTCTCTGGCACTAAGTGTTATTTCTTGACTTACTTTCCATTGTTTTGTTCCAACTTCTACAATTTCACTATCTTTGAGTTTCATCTCCTAGATGAGTGGAAAAAATAGTTTCTCTGTTATTATTAAGTCTCTTAGAGATTCAAATATGTACCTCTTTCCCATTTCCCTAGTGTTCTAGGAGACTATCTTCATTATTTCGGTGATGATGATTTATAGCTAGCCACCAGTTTCATTGAGCGAATTCAACACATCCGCCAATAGCTCCATGAGATTTTGCAGAAATCCAGTGCTAAGTACAAGCAACGCCATGATCGACAGAGGGTACCACACAAGTTTCAAGTGGGAGATAAGGTTTGGTTACATTTACAAAAAGAGTGTCTTACAGGGCCCCATCAAAATATCCTCTCCCTTCACTATGGGAATTACACTATCACCAAGGTTGTGGGTAGCAATTCTTTTGAGCTCAACACTCCACCCTTCCTTGGATTGCACCCAATGCTCAATGTAGACCTCCTTCGGCCATATTTTCCACCATTATTCGACACCTCATAGATCACATAACAACTAACACCAATAGAGCTCAACCATGACTACATATAAAAAGCATCCATTGATCATATAGTGGAAACACGTTTCAAGGGAAATCGTCGGTAGAGGATCCAACTTTAATGGGTTGTGAAGGTAGGGAAACTCCTACACCAAGGAAAGTGTCTCACCCGGGGCCAAATTCAACAGAAGTTTCCTCACCTGATGGGGGAACTCAATGAAGTGGATACCATTGCTTCCTAAGGGGGGAGGACTGATCAAAGTGGAAATTGGTGGCCACCCACCTATTCCAAATCGCTCCTCTTGACAGTTTTTAGTTCAACACGTTCTTATGTACTTCTTTTTAATTGTGGGTTCTGCACTTTCGGGGTTGTATGAATCCCTACACATATTTCTGGTGGATAATGGTGGCCTCCCACCTAATGCAATTGGCTTATTTTGGATGTTTTCATGTTAGCACATCTTTTTTTACTTCCAGGGCCATTTTGGGGCCCTAAACAATGTTTTTTTTCGCTTTCCACAGTCAAAATATAGATAGAGTCAGAGTTTGATGGTGTAATGTGTATTTCTTGAAAATACCTTTCCAATGGGATATCAGGCACCTAAAGAGAAGGTCATATGCAAAAGTTATGACCACAGGAAGTTGAGGTACCAACTTACCGATGGAGGGCCACACGACTTTTGGCGTTTCATATCCTAGGGTTAGGGTTTTGGATGTCTAGGGTTTTGGAATTCATGAGTAATGTTAAAAATTCCTCTATATCCTCATTGTAATCATTCTGCTCAGACGAATGCATGTAGAAGCCACATCTCTTCTTAGATATAGTTACCACCATTCGAGCAAGTTGTTTCCAATTCTGCAGTTTTACAATTTCATCCTATTTCATTTATTCAATAGAAGATATTGTTCACTAGATATATGTGTTGTTCTCCATATCTCTGTGTTTATTTTATTTAGTTTGTTAATCAGTTTGTTCCCCTCCTAAATCCGGATCAGACAATAAAATGAAACTAGATTAATTTAAACAAAACACTAATATTACCTTTAGCATCTAGTGGCTCATCCATTGTGAATAGGATTTTTGGAAATCCTCGCCAATCCAAACCCACATAATGAAACGGTTCCATCATGAACATTTGATCGACCTCACTGGCTAGTATCCCCAATGCGTTAGTGGAAATATTTTTTGGAAACTCCAGCTAGCCCCTCTTGGGCATCATCTCGCCCCACATGTGGATACGCACTTGATTCATCATCCTAGAAGAATAAAGGACAAAAGTAGGCATTATCTCTGGAAACCTCTCCAAAAAAAAAAAAACAACTTTGAAGAAAAAGGGAAGTTCTCCCTCCAATGTATCATAGCACGACATCTATCGAGAGATATACAAAGTTGTCATAAAAAATGGCAGAACATATAATACATCATGGCCTCTATACTAAGGACTCAATATAATACAAAAAAGAAAAACTAATGTGCCTCCCATCATTGTTAAAGTGTGCAATGGTTGTCACTAACAATGAGAGGAACCTAACCTCCTCTACATCGAAAGAAGCAATCTGTAGTTATCCACCAGAGAACTGAAAATGAACTGGAGAAAGTACATCAACCCTAATATATCTCTGAGAGTACATGAGATGACTCTTTGTTGCAACATCGAATGGGACATTAGGTAACTAGGGAAAATCCTCCCCTCTCCTGGATATCCCAATGATAAAATATATATCCTCCTCAGTGGGTTGGTGCCATTGATCAGGACTGACATGGAAATTATTTCGATGGACATCCCATCGATGGATCAACTACACCAAGAACATGGAGTGCCCCTTCAAGGATGTATCCTCCTCATAGTACTTAAGGAGGCCTACATTCCTCAAGAGGAGTTGGGTCGTTGTAGTAATAGGGTGATGGTACAAATCCTTCTCCCAATCCCTCGCCTCCCAATCCCATACAACATTGTACAAGTCAACCCTCTGATCCTCTTGTTGTTTTTACTCTCTTCATTGATGTCTTTGCATGATTAACATATAAAATACATCGGCCTCATACATAAAACATAAAAAAAAAAATATTAGTAATGAGAAATTTATTTATAAATACGGAAAAATAACTTTCTTCAAAAATTAAGTAAATTTCATCACCAGTGTGCCCAAAAAATAGTCAAGCACCACCTGTGGTGCATATATTACTTATGAGAACGGTCTACGGTGCACACATGTAACATAACACATAGTATACAATTTGTTATACTATTTTATCCGGTTTGTTGTATAAGCTTACCACACCAGTGCATTAAGGTTAACCGATGCACCGCCTAAAATAATAAAAACTTATAATTCTAAAGAACCCTAAAAATATTTTAAATATTTTTTTTTATTGCAGTGCGTAGACTTTCCTAACATCCATCGGAGCGTTACAAGAAAGTTGATGCACCACACCAATAATTTAAAAAAAAATTATAAATACGGTACTTTGGAATTTAGGCTCTATGTTTTTACCACGGTGCGTTGTGTAATCATTAATGCATTAATTCCTAAGTTTACCAAAACACCGCATAGAATAATAAATTTGATTTATGTGGTGCGTCATTTAACGTAATGCCTCAATGCATTAATGTTATTTTGATGCACCACGAAAAATCAACCATATTATTTTAGGCAGTGCGTCGGTAAAATTACACATTGGTGCGTTAAAGTTTATCCAACACACCAGTGTGTTAGAGTTTACAAATGCATAATCGAAAAAAATTAGGCATGGTGTTTTGGTGAACCCTGTAAATTTTTAGGGTGCATCGTTTGTTGTGCGAGACGAACGACTCAAACTCACCGCTCAGAAAAAAAAATTAGAAACTATGGAAATTTAAATGATTTTTGAATTTTAATATGCTAAAAGTTTAATTTGTAAAGAAATAAATACATTACCTAGAAATTTCCTTGTCAAGGAGGCATGGTTTCCACGTAGCCCAAAAAACCAAATTTGTCCATCATTTGGAAAAATTCAAAATCCACACACTGAGCAATGGATGGAAGGAAGGAAAGAAAGGGAAGCACTGACGACAGGGCACTTTAGAGAGGAAAAATTTGCATTGGTGCCTAAGAAATCTACAACACTGAAAAGGGTAAAAATGAATTTTATTGTCGGTAATATTTTTTTTATTTAACCCTGTTACATTGCACTTGATTATTAGACACACTGGTGCATCAATATTTGAGTAGTGCACCAAAGTATATTTTATTTTAAAATAACCCTACCACGGTGCACCATTTCTTAGAGAAACGTTGTGCACCAGTGCGTTAATATTTAAGTAGCACACCAGAGTAATTTTTTTTTTGAAATAACCCTACCACAGTGTGCCATTTTTTAGAGCATCGGTGTGTCCGTAGTAGAAAACACACTAGTGCATTATTTATTTATAAAATCACCATAAAAAACATCCACTAAAACCTTTGTCCGCTCTCCTCCACTAGTGTCCTTCACTATAAATGTATTTTTGGGCTATTTTTATAGGGGCTTCTGCAAAAACCTCCCCTAGAGGTTCTTTTCCTTGTAGTGTAAAATGAAAAAAAAAGTAAAATTGATGATCGACTTGTTTGAAATTCTACGATGATAATTACAAATTTAACGATTAACTCTAATGGAAACTCTTATAGAAACATTAGATTTAAATTTAATTTAAATATAAATGCTACATAACTAGACAAATGGAGTTCAACAATTAAACTATTTTCAACAACGGAAATCAAACTCTGCTAATAATGATATTCACATTTGTCTAGATGCAATCTTTATAATGAAATGAAATTTGAAATTTAAAATGAGTGTGATACAAATTAAAAAAAAATATTATACGAGTATTTTCCAATCAAAGGAATCATCATTAAATCAAATGGCAAGCTAAAGGATCTCATTACCATAGATGAAACTATGTTAATTCAATTATGCATGCATTATTTGAATCTAAAAATGCAATGGATATTATTATTGTCATTCTCTTACACATGTTTTTTTATTAAATGTCAAAGTGTGTCTGTGTGTGTGTGTGTGTCCATTGGATGTAGTTTGGGTGGTTGGTAGGAATGATTGTTACCATCCCCACCCAGGCTCAAATCCTTGGAGTGACATGTTTTTCCCTTTAATGATATTCTCTTGTTGTTGAGCCCCCAATTCCCAGAAAATGATCGATCACCCCATGTTCTCTCATGGATTTCGGGGAGATTTTTTGTGGACATAACGAGCCCCGTTATCTGGTGTCATACACCACATGTTATTATGCACAAGAACACATCCCTCTAATATATTGGTTTACTCAAAGGATTAGGGAAACACATATTATTATGCCGAAAGGCGTACACCTATTGACAATGAGCACAATTAATCACCTTTTAATCTAAAATTATAATCTAAAGGCTAACAATTGAAGATGCTAGCATATTCTTAGTCATCCTCCCAAATCAATGAATGTGATTTCCTCTTCATAATTTCCTTGTATTTTTGAATGCATCCGTTAACCTGTTTACCTTTTAACATTTACCTAATCATATTAAGAAATTACTGTAGCACTATATGATTGCCACGTTTAAATGATTAAACTTTGGATTTATCACGCTAGTTGTGCTGGTTGTAGATGCTCATTTTCTAGTTATGTGTTTCATTTTCTGGCTATGCATTTTATTTTCTGTCCTCCCTTTCGGCGTTCATCAGCCACTGTTTTGAGTGGCTATGCTAGTTATTATAATAATAATAATAATAATAATAATAATAATAATAATAATAATAATAATAATCCTTTATATTGATGCATTAGCACATATATTTCAAACCAAATTTTAACTATTGATATTTGTATAATACTTGATGTTGTATACACGTGCCATGCCACAAGGGAAAAGGTTGAGGGATCCATGATATATTTGTGAGGTTGGGTCTATAGGGACTAGCTGGTATGCATGGAGGCTTTGGCAAGTGGTTGATCGTAGATTTATGCATGCCAAGGTGAACGTTTGAGTGACAAGAAAGGTTTGAAAACTATAAAACAAATATTGAGGTAGTGTTTCAAGACAAGTCTAGAGGAGGTCATGTGGTTGAGAGGGTTGAGTGTTTTCCTTTATTATTTTCTTACATATTCTATAAATTTTCTTGCTTTCTCTGAGGGTTGTTATGGTTCAAAAAAGGATGGGTATATCTACTTTCCCTTGGGGATATATGTGGTCTTGAGCTCATGACGACTTGAGAGGAAAGAGGTTCAAAGTCTTGAGGATAAATTGTTTTCCATACTATCTAGGGTTAATTGAATGTAATGAGTATGGAATATGGGTTCCAATGGCATGATATCAAGGTTATACATGAAAAAAAATTGAAAAAAAATTAAATTGGTCAATGTTAAACCGAACACTAAATCTAGGGTTATACATGTATATTTCTTTTGATAATGTTGAATGGAACAAATGCAATCTTACTATTTCTTTTGCAATTAGACATTAAGTGCAAACTTCTCATTCTATAAATAGACATTAAGTGCAGAAGTCTCATTCTATAAATAAAAAGAGATAAATAATGAATGCATGTTGAATATGTTATTTGGACAAGAACACTAAATAATGCATTTCTAACTTATGTTTATATTGCTTTGAAAATATTGGGTTTTTTTTATTTTCAGGAAAGAAGAGTTATGTTAAGTAATTTTTTTCTTATTTTTTAATGATATTCATGACCCAATTATTTTATTTATTTTTCATTGTTAATAGGTACTAGTTGATGTCCCTGAGGTGTAGGATAGTCGGTGACGGAGTGTGTGTTGTTGAAAAGTCACCGGTTCGAAACCTGCGGAGACAAAAAATCCAACCATGTTAAGGGTTGGTGTGGATCAGGTCGGGTGTGATCCCCAGGTGATTTTGATGGCTTAGATGCCCCTGAGTCATGGTTTCTCAAGACAAAGGTTAATCCTGATGCCAAGAAGGTCCGGACCAATTAACAAACAAAAAGAAAATAGGTACTAGTGGATAGTATTATTCATTCAAGAAGGCTAGCTCTATTTTTCCTAGTTCTATGAAATCTTGGGTGTAGATTGATTTTTTTAATGTGAAGCAAGATTCAATGAATTGTAATTAATGAAATATTGAATGATTAGGGAATTGATCATACTTCTAAAAAAGAAAGAGTTTAAATAATTCTAAGCAAGGAAACTAAAAATCAAGCAATTACTAGCTCTATATTAAATCAATCAAAGGAAATAAAATAAATATTTGCAACTATTAACCCTACAAAAAAATATTAACTAGAGTTTAAAGGAAAAAAAAAAAAAACAACTAGCAAGAAACAATCAATTAATTAATTCAATGTTAACAAGTTAGTATGAATAACATAATCACTTTCAATATTCACTCCCAAGTACTTTCGTATCTCATCTTCCTAGGAAAATCACTGCAAGAAATGAAATCATTAGTCTTTTAATGTCCCCTAGAGGGTCCTAGTTGTTGAATCCTAGTTCTATGATACCACTTTGTAACAACTTAGGTGGTTACTTGAACACCATATTTTTTTGTTTCTTTCTTTAAGACTATGACATAACTAATTCACATAAATCTAATGAGATGGAACATAAGCACAACAAATAAATAACATAGGAAAGGCTTTCTAAGGAGAAATAATGCATACAACAATTTCACATCAAATCATGGTAAACCAAACCCAAATAACTTAAACATGACAACAATTATGTCTAATCCTTATTTTAATAAAGTACAAGTGTTGATCTAGTCAATGCTCTAGAATCCCACCATCTAATTTTTAGTGGAAGAGGAGAAATCACACCCAAGATTCTATTTTCCACCCAACCAATGAAACTACCTTCATATGTATTTATCCCTAAGAAAGGATTAAGCTCAATGAGGTGATAGAATTCAAGGTATATATAAAATATATTCAAACAACTCATAACCCCCAAAGTATTTTCACAAATCATACTCATATATGATCAAACTCATTGTGATGGAGGTTCTCCTAGTCTACAACACCACCAAAACCCCTTAGGTTATGGTGTGAAGGGGTGTTACTATTATCCTCTCCCCTCTCCAATTTTCCCTTCCTTAAGGCTTCCTAACCTCTACAATATGTGGTCATCATCATTGACACATGAACCATTTCCCTTTAGTGTATTTCCCTATCTTTCCATCAATGTATCAACCTATAACAAATTACTTCTTCCAATCATACCAATGTACATGCTACATCATCATCATCATAAACTAGGAGAATCATAACAAGGAGGTACATCAATATGATTGATATTCAATCAAGTGATATAATAGCAACCACATGGTTACAAGGAGTAACCATTATAAATCATCATAAAATATCATCAATGTTACATAGCCATTGTCAAGAATACCAGTGTTACATAAAATTCATTAATAAGGAATTATTAAGGCCCATTAAAAACAAAAATACATGTCTAGGTCTACAATCAAATATCAAAAAACTAAATCAACAAGGGGATGATGAGTCTAGAACACAATTTCCTTATCAATAAAAATAAAACAAAGAATCTAAACATTAGGTTGTTTCAAGAGGCATTCCTTGCCTCGGTCCTATACTACTCTGAAAGGAGGAAGGATTTCCATTAATGAAAGGAGCTATCCAGGGGAAACTAATGTATGATTCAACCCATTGAATAAACGAAACTACATAACCAAACATTTGTAAGACCTGAAAAAATGATGTACTTGTTCAAAGGAATTGTCCATGTACATATTTATAATCATTTCCTTTTTTTAATTGCTTCTGATAGAATGAGTGGCCTCCTGTGCCAACTAAATTTGATCAATAATCTAATGTTTTTAAACAAAACTACCTTGATTTTTATAAATTATATTGGGTATAAAAAAATTGAAATAGTTGGCTAAGATGTTTTTCATAATCTTGTAAGATGCATTACAAAGGGATATGGGTCAAAATATAGAGAGAGAGGTAGGACTAGACTCTTTAGGGATTAAAGCGAGGAAGGAGGATTTTAAGCTTCCTTCTAGATTAGGTTTATTTCTATACCAGTTTAGCATGTGGCACAAGTCATATTTCATGAAAGTCTAGTGGCACAAGTCATATTTCATGATATTCTAGAAATATTGAAAGAAATTAAGTGAAAACACATTAATCCCTAGAGCTTTATTTGATTCTAGTCCTAAAATTGGATTTAACATTTCGTCTTCCTCGATTTCCTTAGCTATCTCTTTATTGTCTATCATTGAGACCACTTGAAAGATACCTTGAAGAATAACATGGGTGGATTTAGGGTATGCTTCCTCCTCCTCTATATAAAGGTCCTTAAAGTGATCAAAATTTACCTCCCCAATGGCTTTGAAATCTGTAATTTGTCCCCATTCTCCAAAATTATTTCTTGGACATTGTTTCTTTGTTTTCTTTCCTTTACTTCTTTAGAAAGAATGATATATTTTTGTCCCTTTCTTTAAACCATAGACTCTTAGACTTTATCCTCTCATGCTCTTCCTCCTTTATAAAGGAGAATTCTAATATTCCATAAAGAATTACTTCCTCAACTATCTATTGTTGTGTCACATCTTGATCTTTAATACTAGCTTGCAAATTCATGATTTTATGAAGAACGTTTGTTCTTCCCTGAGATGGATGTAGGTAATACTTCTTATCCCATGATTTTATCTCCATATTGTTTTCTCTAAGTTTTGATTCCCAAACATAGAAAGGGGATTTTTCAACTAGCCATCTCCAAGTATCACCTATTATTTATATTTCTCTTGGATCTTAGAGTCACAACAAATTAAAGTGGAATGGGAGAGGTCAATATTTTAGAGAATGCAATAAAAATAATGAAATTGGCTTATGATCTGAAGCTCTGAGTGAGATTATATTGGAATACATTTCAGCATTTTCTAGCAACACGTCATTATGGATGATAAATGATATAGCTTGGTCACTATATGACCCAACCCTGCCCTTCTATTCATTTAGGTATATTTCTCTTTTTTTCATTTTTATGTACACTAAATCCCAATCAAAAATAAAATGCTCTAGATTCTTTCTATATTGATATGTAACAATGATTCCACCCCCTTTTCCTCATGAGAAAGAACTGTGTTGAAAGGTGAAAACATGGAAATGGGTAACACTTTTGCTTTTTTTTAATGAAAAAAAAGATTTTGTTTTTTCCCAACTCCCTCCCCTCTCATATTTTCTTTGAAAATTTCACTTTCAAGTAAAAACAATAGTTTTAGAGAATTGTATTACCTTCATACTTGTATATATTTTTAAATTATTTATGGACATATAGTGTGATAATGTTGTTTATTGATTACATATACTTTAAAATTTTAGGTAAGGATAATGAGATACCTACATGGATGTCTAGTTTTTTAGAGGTGGTTATTCATTTTAGGGGAGTAAGTTATATTATCACAATCCACATAGATTTCACTAGTGCTTAGACTATATTTTTTATTATTATTTATATTTAAGCACTATTTTTTATGATTTATCGAGATGGACTAAAAACAATGGTGTCATATTGACATATTTTTGTGGGCACCAATGTTTTTTTGATATGATCATTACCGTGAAAACTAAAAATGATCTTTCAAAGAGAACAATGTGAGGAAGTGTACTATGAGTTTTTATTTTTCTTTGGTAATGTGATTTTGTTGATATTGAATTTTCATTTCATATGATTTTGAGAATATTAAAATTCTTAAGGGATCAATTTTAGAACAAAATTGTTGATAAATAATTATTCTTGACTAAAATCCAAAATTATTATATGATTACAAACTAGATTAAAAAATGAACCCATACTTAAAAATTGCAAGTATCCACCCTTGTTGAAGTTGAAAGTTTCTAAACATTGAGGCAAAATTTGTTGTTTTTGCTAAACAAAAATTCTTTCCCAAGGAAATATTTCAACTAAAAGTTTTATAAACTCTTGGTTAAAAATATTTCCATGTTTTTGTCCAATAATATTGTTGTATTTTTGGCAAACTCTCGGCCTAGAGTTCTATTGAATTTTTTCCCTACCACATTGCACCACCCTCATCGCGGCTCACTCAAAAACATGTTACCCATCTTTGCATTTTCACCCTAAAGTCACCTTGTACTACACTATTATGAAGAAAATCAATGCTTTATTTCATATAAATATTTTAGACATTCCAATTTTTCTCTATAATGTATTGGAGCATAGATGTTATATACCTTAATATGATGACCAATGTTTCAATGAACTATACTAGTGAGCATCTAGTTTTGGGTTACCTTTGAATGAACAACCTCAATTAATGTAAAATCCCATAGCTTACATATTCCCCACAATGACTCTCTGGCACCAAGTGTTATTGCTTGGCTTACTTTCAATTTTTGTGTTCCAACTTTTACAATTTCATTATATTTGAGCTTCATCTCCTAGATGAGTGGGAAAGCTAGTTTCTCTACTATTATTAACTCTCTTAAAGTTTCATACTTGTACCTATTTTGTTAGAAAAACAAGATCGTGGAGCAATAAAATAAAACAATTGCGGAAATAAAACACAGAAGATATACAATACAATAGAGACATATATATATGTGGTTCACCCAGTGTGGGATACGTCCACCATAGAAATTGCCAATTCCTTTCTTTATTATTATCCTGCAAATGAAGGGATACAACCTACATCAAACCTTCTATAACTTACTCTTCTTTCTCTTGCAGTCTCCTAACTTAGAATACAATATACTCCATCATCCCTAGCCACAATACATTTCCCACATAAAAAGAGGGTCGCCTTCTAGGGAAAAAAACCCTAACATAACTTCTACCATCAAATCTGCTAACTTATAATGAATGGTCCAGATTTACAATGAAATTACAATATACATTTACAAGGAAATTTTTCCTTCGGGGGCCCGATTGACCCCGGTAACCCCCCTCTGCACTCCCCTACATGGAAAAGTGTACATTCTTACAGGGTGTAAAGTCTTCATGGGGTATAAACATGACTGAAAACAAAGATCTCTGAATTAGAAAGATAATCAGGCTCCAAAACCAATAATCTCCCACTTGGAGACTGATCTCAACAACTCCACTGTTGTTGTATATGTTGGACTATGATCCTTCTTCTACCTAGAAAATTTCTCATCTTCATATTCATTCTTGAAGACCAACTGAAACTGAGAAGGCACTCAATTTCTCCCTGGTTACTCCCTTTGTTAACATGTCTACAAGATTCTGGCTAGTGTGTATCTTTTCCAGCTTCAAATGTCCATCTTCCAAGATGGATTGTATGAAATGGTAGATGAGTTGTATATTCTTAGTATTTGAATGGAAGGTTGAGTTCTTTGCAAGATGAATGGTACTCTCACTATCATAGTACAACCTGTTATTCTCCTATTTTTTTCCCAATTCATCCATAAACCTCTATAACCAAATCGTTTCTTTACTATCCTTTGTAGCAGCAACATACTCTGCCTCTATTGTTGAAAGTGAAACAACCTTTTGCAGTTTCGAAATCCAACTTACTGTTGTTCCACCTATAGAAAAAGCATACAATGTGGTGCTTCTCTTGCTATCTTTATCACCTGCCATATCTGAATCAACATATCCCTATAGAATAGTGTATGAATTTCCAAAACATAATGCATGAGTAGCAGTACCTCTCAAATAACCGATAATCCACTTTAATGCCTCCCAATGTTCTTTACCTAGATTTTTCATATACTTGCTCACAACTCCCATTGCATGTGCAATATCTGGTCTTGTGAAAACCATTGCATACATCAAGCTACCAACTGCTGATGAATAAGGGACCTTGGACATGTATTATATCTCCTCCTGTGTCTTGGGACACATTTCCTTAGTTAATTTGAAATGGTTGGCCAAAGGTGTACTAATTGGTTTTTCATTCTGCATTATGAACCTCTCCAACACCTTCTCTATGTACTCACCCTGAGTCAATGTCAATTTGCAATTTTTCATGTCTCTTGTTATTCTCATACCAAGGATTTTCTTTGCAGCACACAAATCCTTCATCGCAAATAAATTAGCTAATTTATTCTTGAGCACATTTATATCTTTCATATTAGACCCTACAACAAGTATGTCATCTACATACAATAGCAAGATAATATAGCTTCCATTTTCTAGCTTTTTAAAATAAACACAGTGATCAGAATGACATCTACTATAACCTTGTTATATCATAAACCTGACAAACTTCAAATACCACTGCCTTAGATCTTGCTTTAGGCCATACAAGCTCTTATTCAACCTGCATACCAAATTCTTCTTTCCTTTGACCTCATAGCCCTGTAGATGCTAAATATAAATCTCTTCCTTCAAATCCCCATGGAGAAAAGTTGCTTTTACATCTAACTATTCAAGATGCAAATATTCTATTGCCACAAGACTTAAAATAGTCCTAATTAAAGTCATTTTAAAAACAAGAGAAAATATCTCATCAAAATCTATACCTTTCTTTTGAGAAAACCCCTTTACAACAATTCTAGCCTTGTACCACTTTTTTCCTCCATCTTCTTCCTTCAACTTGTAAACCCATTTATTTTGTAATTCTCTTTTTCCTACACGAAACTGAACCAAATCCCAAGTTTGGTTATTTACCAGGGAATCCATTTCCTCTTTCATTCCTTTCTCCCACTTATTTTTGGTGTCTACTTGCATTGCCTATTCATAACATTCTAGTTCACCAGAATCAGTCAACAATAAATAATACAATGAAGGAGAGTATTGTTCAGGAGGTCTACTTAACCTGGTATATATTCTAACAACACTTGAAGGAGTTTGAGGTACCTGTTGATCCTATTGTTATACATTTTGATTTTCTGGTACCTTTGGAGTTTCTTTTCAAGTAATCTCATAAAGCACTTTGTATTATGGTTTTTCTTTTTCCTGTTTCTTTCCTTGCCACTGATCTTTGTACATGACCTTCTCATTGAATATGAAATCTCTACTCCTAATGATTTTTTTATTTTCATAATCCCATAAGCGATAAGAAAAATCATTAACAACGTATCCAATAAAGGTACACTTCTTAGATTTTGCCTCAAGCTTTGTTCTATTTTCTTTATCAATATGGACAAATGATTCACAACCGAAAGTATTCAAAAAATAATAGTTTACCTTTTTACAAGTAAATGCCTCCTCTGGAATTATACCATCCAAAGAGATTGAAGGTCCTCTATTTATTAAGTAAACATCAGTATCTACAACATCTACCTAGAACTGTAAAGGCAAACCAACATGCAATCTCATACTCCTTGCACGATCCATGATTGTCCTGTTCATCCTTTCTGACACACCATTTTCCTGTGGTGTTCCTGGAAATGTCTTCTCTCTACGAATCCCATGGTATGAACAATAATCATCAAAATCCTTGCTGAAATATTTACCTCCATTGTATGATCCGAGACACTTCAACCTTTTTCCTGTCTCATTCTCAACCAAAGCTTTCCATTTCTTAAAAGTATCAAAAACATTAGATTTTTTTCGAATGCAATAAACCCAAGTTTTTCTAGTTGCATCATCAATAAAAGTAACATAATAACGAGAGCCACCAAGAGATGATACCTGAGCTAGTCCCCATACATCTTTATGCATAAGCTCTAACCTTTCACTCTTCTCTTCTCTTCCGACTCTAAGAAAAATGACTCTCTTCTGCTTTCCATAAACACAATGCTCAAAGAAATCCAAATCAATTTGTTTAAGATCTGGCAACAAATTTCTTTTGTGAAGTATCTGCATCCCCTTGTCACTCATGTGTCCAATCCTATGATGCCACAGTGTTGTATCCACTCCTGTAGAAGCTAAAGAGATAGAAGAGTTAGTATTACCAGTACATAAATACAATTTACCTACCTTCTCTCCTTTTGCTATCACCAATGATCCTTTTGTGAACTTTCACACCTTATATGTAAATATGGATATACAAACTTCACTTGCCAACATCCCTGTTGAAATTATATTTTTCCTTAGATATGGAACATGTCTTACCTCTTTCAACAACCATTGGTTTCCATTCCTTTGTTTTATTTTCACCTTTCCCATTCCAACAATTTTTCATGGTGCATCATCACCCAAATGAACCTGTCCAAATTCACCTTGAACATAATCTAGAAAATGTTTCTTATAGGATGTGGCATGAAAATAATCCCTTGAATCTACTACCCAAGACTCAAAAATATTATTTATAGAAAGAATCAAAACATCTTGTAACACATCACCTGTTACATTTGCTTCCTGCTTTTTCTCCTCCTGTCCATCTCTTTGTTTCTTTGGAGCTCTATAGTCTTTCTTCAGATGTCCTTTCTTCCCACAATTCTAGCACTCTATCTTTCCAAATATGGATTTAGATCTATCCTTCCTAGAATTCCCGCGGTTCCCTTATCCCTTTCCTCTATCCTTTTGTCTTCCCCTGTTCTCCATGTTCAATGCATTACATGATGTCTCACCTATGTTTTTCCATCGCATTTCATTACTAAGGATAACACCAACAACATCATCAAATTTTAAAGTATTTGAACTAGAGACAGAGTTACTTACAACCATGACCAATCCATTCCATCTTTCTAGCAATGAGAACAAGATTAGAAGAGACCTGGCTTCATCATCAAAGTCCACTTTTATTGAACTAAGTTGATTAGTAACCGTATTAAATTCATTTAAATGATCTACAATAGACCCACCTTCTGACATCTTCATATAGAAATACCTTATTGGATGCCGAGGTTTTGTCATATAGTTTAGCCAATGCATCCAGCAGATCCTTCGTTGTATTTTCTTTCAAAATATTAAAAGCCACCGACACTGCCAAGCTCAGTCATATCGTTCCTAGTGCCTTTATGTCAAGAACCTCTCATTCTTCATCCTTAATGGCCATTGACTTCTTTATTATTCCACCCAATGGTTAGAATAGATCCTCTTTATATAAATAATCCTCCATCTGCATCTTCCATAACTGGTAGTTTTGGCCATTAAATTTCTCAACCCTAAAGTTTCCATCTTCTGCCATTACTCCCACTCGAACCAAGAACCCTCTTTTCTCGCAAGTTACCTTTCACTCTAATACCAATTGTTAGAAAAACAGGATCGTGGAGCTATAAAATAAAACAAATGTGGAAATAAAACACATAAGATACACAATACAATAGAGACACAGATATACATGGTTTACCCAGTGTGTGCTACGTCCACCAAAGAAATTGCCAGGTCCTTCCTTTATTATTATCCTAAAAATGAAGGGATACAACCTAAAACAAACCCGTTGTATCTTTCTCTTCTTTCTCTCACAGTCTCCTATCTCAGAATACAATATTGGTTATCATCCCTAGCCCCAATACATTTCCCTCATAAAAAGAGGGTCACCTTCTAGGGGAAAAAACCCTAACATAACTTCTAGCATCAAATCTGCGACCTTATAATGAATGGTCCAGATTTACAATGAAATTACAATATACATTTACAAAGCAATTTTTCCTTCGGGGGCTCGCTTGCCCCTGGACCCCGCAGAGGGGGCAACCCCCCTCTGCACTCCCCCTCTTGGAAGAGTGTACATTATTTTGGGGTGAAAAGTATTCATCGGGTATAAGCACGACTGAAAACAAAGACCTATGAATCAGGAAGATAATAAATCTCCACAACCAACATCTTTCCCATTTCCGTATTGTTTTCAGAGACTATCTTCATTATTTCGGTGATGATGATTTATAAATACCACTTAATTGGATCTCTAATGACAACCTTTTTAGAATAAGTTCTCCTTTATGTATTCTTCGTCCTATTATTGTCATGCCTTATCCCTTGTGAGTACTCCACTTGGCTACGTGGATGACGTTTCTAGAACTATATCTATCTCTACATACAAAGCTTTGAGACTTTTAGGTGCCATATCAAACTTAGGGGTAAGAAAATTTTCCACTTGTGAGTCTATTTATATTGGAGACATAAAATATTATGGGGTGATAGGCAGAGTAGGAGGATGGAAATGAATATTATGAGAAGGGAATGAAGTTTTTATTGAAGGATCTTCCTCAAGATGTGAAAGGATTATATAATAGTTTGAGGAGGGAGTTGAAATTACTTTCTAAGTATTGGCTATAGAGAGGGCTACTTGATTAGTTCTAGAGTTCTTATTAGCCAGTTTCCATTGTTCATGTTTTCCTAGAGGTGCTTTCCTAAAAGATGCCTTTTTGCAATATTTGGAAAAATGACCATATTCATGGCATGATTTACATTTAAAAGGTAGCTTTTCACATTCTAGTTTTTGTAGATAAGTCCAATTATCCAAATATAGGGCTATTTCTTTAGGAATTACTTTTTCCAGATCCACTTTGACACATATTATTTCATACAGAATGAATTGGGTTTATATTTACCAATATATTTACTGTTGAAGTGTTTCTAACGCCCTTCAAATATTCATCATTCCAACAATGTAGTGGTAGGTGAGGTAATGGAACCCAAACTAAAACTATTCATGGTGTATCCAGTTCAGGGTAAAAATCCAATGCTCGTCTATTTAAATACATTCCTCTTGGACCCATGAAGAATAGATCGTTCTGGAACATAAGTTATGTATTATTTCATCTCAAATAGAAATGCATAAAATTGTCACCGACAAAGTAGTATATGAGATTACCTTTGATCATAAGCATTCAATTTTTTTGTATTCAAAGATCCATTTCTTTTGGAGAGGGATAAAGGCTTGTAAATTTTCAACGAGACCCTTTTCTATAAGAGTTAAAGCATTGAAGTGAGGTGTTGAGAAAATAAGTGTGGCCATAGGGATCTAATTTGTTTTTTTGACAAAGTGGTCACTTTAGAAAATGAAGGGGGATTCCAACCTCCTCCTAGATCCATGCCTGAAAGGATTTGATAATCAAGATGGAGATGAGAGAGGGGGATTGATAAGAGGATAGGTTTATCAAAAGGGAGACTAATTCCTCTAATATTGCATTAAATATTACAGTTTTTTAATGCAATTAATTTAATTGGCCATATCCCCCCTGATAAGGTGCCATTTTTCCATTCATGTGTTGATAGTACTATAATCCTCAATTGTCGATTCTCCATTCCACCACCTCCTAATGCAAGGAATTAATACTCACACACTCTACATTAGTCCTTGACCCATGGGGAATATAGCTCAATTAATTATAAGGATGTGATCCTCTCGTTAGAACAGTACCAGGTCTGTGTTTAGCATTCTTGTCACGTTAATTGTGCATTCAATGGTGTGGAGGTTAATTTCCCCTTCCCCTCCTGATGACATTCTAGTTTTTTGGAACTTTCCTCCTTTCTCCTGCTTTGTGTGTTCAAGCCTAACATTCCCCTCCATTAACCATTGTGTTTTTCACCTGGATATTTGTTTCCTTCTGACCACCATGCTGAGAGAAAGAGGTCGACCCAAGAACAGACTCACTTATTATCATTACTTGGCTAATCGAAAACATCTCTCCAATCCTTCCATATATTCCTCTACTTCCCATCAGCTCGCTACAAAGATTAATTCAAGCTCCAATAGAAGCAACAAGGAGGTCCATGACCCTCTGGGGATAGAGGGGAATTTGTAGGTCCTCCTAGATATGCAATACCACCATGCACTGACACCAGGATTGGGGGAGAGAACGAAATGGGATCCCCTTGAGGGACACTGGAGATTCCTTGTCATAGAGGAGATACCTCCATCAAACCCAGCTCCGGTGAAATTAATTTCTCAGACCTATCAAAGTTCAAGTCATGATAGTTCTCCATGTTGTCTAACAAAGGAACAACTCTGGCTTCTCTTCGAATTGTGCAAGGTTGTCTCAGATCAACAATTTTTCCAGGACATTATGAATCATGGGTTGGATTCTATGTTTGACTCATTCTCAAGCGAGCTTGTGCATTCCAGATGTCCATTTTTTCAACAACCTTATTCCTTCACTCCATAGTGGAGGTCACATGGTTCTGGTACTGATGCTATTTAGTTTTATGGGCAATTCCCTTAACTCTATATGTATGTATTTTTTAGATAGTGTCAGTTTAAGCTTTGATAGGCTTTAGCCTCTACAAAAACTCAATCATCTTTTGTAAGTTCTACATACTTTTTTTCATTTTGTTAATGGATTTTAAGTTATTTTTGGACAATTCCAATGGATCTTGGTGTTGGATTACTGAGAGGGGGGGTGAATCAGTAATAGAGAAATTTAACCATATAATCCAAGTGTTATATCAATGAAGCATTATTATCCAATAACTGCAGAGTAAATAAGCAATGAACAAATGAACAATCATACACATACA
>ML794144.1:308097-352757 GCA_009831015.1 Picea engelmannii
CATCTTCATCTATGCATTCTCATCAAGGACAATACATATTATATTACATCAATCATCAATCAATCAATCCTTTGACATCAATCAATCACTTGACATCAATCAATCAAACCATTGGCATCAATGACAACATGATCCAACATTTGGTGTTGGATTTGGTTTACGTTAATGGAACGCCAGTCACTAGGTTCCCTGGTAGATATATTGATCTAGTTAAGGAGGTAATACAAATTTTAGCTTACAAAAAAAAATAGAAATTGGCCATATCTTAACTTTCCTATGTCAATGAATGTTGTAGAGAGTAGACATAGACCTCGGTTTGGAAGTCAAAGAAATAATGTCCCAAGTATGTAGTAATTATTAATAATGTTTGTTTTTGTAATAGACATTTGATATTGTCTTATTGAAGAATTCAAGTTTTCCACCATTAGAATCTACATCACCCTTCAATTACCCTATTGCAATTGAATTATGCAATTTTAACATCTTATATATGCAATTTCATCAATCCAAAATAATTCTTACATGATTTGGAAAAACCAATTCATAAAGCATTTAGATTATAACATCTTAATTAGTAAAAATATAAGATAAATAACATTTTCTTAATATTTTCCTTAAAATTAAAAGCCTAAACATTAAAATTAAAAATTGTATTTAGACATAATCATAAACTCTCTTAAATTACCAATAAATTTAATTTATGATAAAAATTAACACTATTTGAAATAATATTCATAATAATATTATTTTTTAGACAAAATTCATTTATCCAATATCTTCATCAAAACCCTAAACCACATTTTAACATAATTGTATGCATTGTCATTTACTTCCAAGAAATCATTCCTCCTAGCTAAATCCAATTAACAACCTTTTTCATAATTCACTTATTAAATTGTATAAAACAATATCAAGTAAATTAAATTTTAACATTTTTTCTTTTTACATAAAGAACTTTTTTTACTCACTAATCTTTAAATTTTATCTAAATTATAATTTTATCAATATACCTTTTTACACCTTTCATAAACAATTTTACTAATTATATCACTTATAAATATATTAAACAAAACGGTTTAAACAATACATAATTAATTAATAAATATAATAAACAAAACCACATAAATGGGATACTTAAACTTCATTGATTTATAAATTAATGTTTTCAGTGCTCAATTCATAGTTTTAAATATTTCGCTCATTTTAAAATTAAAGTTTTGAATCCGGAATACTAAATATTTTGTTAAAATACAATTTTAAATAGAAGAGTTTTTATTAATAACAAAGTTTATTTATTATTTTTTTAATATTTCAAAATCATAATTATAAAATCATTATTAAAATTCTTATCATTTAAATAACATATTTATATCATTTAAATAAAATTAATATAAAATTTAATAAAAAATTTAACTATATTCATTAATTATATAAAAAGATTAATACATACTTATCCAAACTCTTCCTTCCATTGAATCAACATGTAAACCCTTTTGCAAGTTAGTAAACGATGTTTATAATTTAAAGGGATAAAGAAAGTATAAAAGAGTCGACATTTTAAAGAAAAAACCAATAAAAAAAAACGCTTGACTAGTCGTCATGCTCACCACATGAGTCAGATTTTTCCTTTTTAAAGATAGTTTTATTTAATTAAAATGCATATACATTCCTTTAGATAAGATGTCTACATGGGAAATTTTCTGCAACTAATTAAACAGCAAACTGATTTCTGTGCTAATTGCATTGGGCTTATTATTTTAGATAATATGTTTATTGGTTTTGTTGATATAAAAAAAATGAATTGTAATTAAAGATAGTATTTGGTTTTATGAAATTAAAGTTAAATGTTATAAAAAGTAAATGATTTTATTGGATATAATTTCATTTTCAATCATGGTTATAGTAATATTGATTTTTTTTTATAGATATTATCTAGATTGAAATTACTTTTTGATTCTAGAGAAGATTAAAAAATCCTTCTATTTGGTTATTAACTTGTACTCTTCATCTAAGTAAATAGATTAATAATCCAAGATCCACAAACATTTAGTAAGAATGAAAATCTACTCCTTTACATTAGCCTACAAACCTAGCTATCAATTAACAACTAAATTGTCAAAAATATTTAAAAAAATAAATTATATATATATATATATATATATATATATATATATATCGATATTCGATCCAATTAAACCAGCGGAAACCATCCAATTAAATATTTCATGTTATAAACCGATAAATGATAACAAACCTAGCTATCAATTAACAACTAAATTGTCAAAAATATTTAAATTTTTTTTTATATATATCGATATTCGATCCAATTAAACCAGCGGAAACCATCCAATTAAATATTTCATGTTATAAACCGATTGAAATTCATGGTTAATTGAGGTCACAAATTTAAGGCAAATATCAATAACTACACGGCGGCTAATTCAATTCATAATTCAGAACCACGAAAGCTTTTCGTTAGATTTAAACTGATCTGCAGATATCTTTTATTCCATCTATATTAATACTTACAATATTAAACAAACATTATCTTCTTACAAGACAGGCACGCATATATAAAGTGCCCATCATATTTATAGAAATTCAAACAAATTACTATGAAATTAGAAATATGGATATAATGTCATTAACGTCCTCCAGGTCCGCCACCACCGCCCGGTCCCCCACCGCCTCCACCTCCCGGAGCGCCACCACCGCCAGGTCCGCCACCGCCACCGCCACCACCTTTCGGAGCGCCACCGCCGCCTCCACCGCTAGGTCCCCCACCACCTCCGCCTCCCGGAGCGCCGCCGCCTCCACCGTCAGGTCCTCCCGGACCACTGCCGCCACCAGGTCCTCCACCTCCGCCAGGTCCTCCGCCACCACCTCCACGACCAGCCATGTTTACTAACTTAATACTGCACAATTTCACACCTTAATTTGACACCTTAGATATAAAGACGATATATTGCAATACAATTTGAGGGCTTCCACTATATATATATTGTGTTTCTCTCTATGGCGGTCCTGAGTTTAGAATTCAACTACCATTCAAGATTGTTTAATGGTTGGTAAGTGGCGGTGGAGGCAATGGTTGTATATTTTCCACAGCCAAGTCAGTCTCGTAAACCGCACTCAATACCTTGGTTCTAACATTATATCACTAATTATGTATTAAAAACAAACCCATAAGGTCTTTATAAGTCTTTATCATTAAAAAGTGATTCATTAATTTATGAGGAAAAAAGTGTTTCATAAATTTATAAACAAAATGATTTCCATCCCTTCAATTTATATAGATTGAATGAGTGTTCACTTAATCCAGTTAATTTCAATTTACAAATTTTTGAAAAATTTTGTTTAATATTTATGGTAAGTATAAATGGATTTGAATTTGTGATCTCTTAAAAGGAAACATATGTTCTTAATCATTAGGTCCACTAGTCCTTAACCATTAGACCCACATGTGTAGGTTTATATTTACTTTCTTTATAATTAGTGAATACATTTTATTATCATGTATTTTCAGGTAATTTATAAATAATTTATTTATAGATTTTTAAAATAGAATGGTTAGTATATTCTCGATTCTTTTTATTTTTATCTTTTTAAATGAGCAATTTATATGTATAGGTTTATATTTATTTTCTTTTGATAATCATTGGATTGTGTAGGTTTATATTTAGTGTTACATGAATGTTGTGTTTCATTCATTTATAGATTCATGTGAAAATTATACATGAAATTATTCATAACTCACAAAGATAGAGATAATTTTATTATAAATGAAAATTATCCATTGAAATATGAATGGTTGGTTTGACCTTTAATTTGATCAAGCTAATTTTTATTATCCCACAAAGACCTTGATCTAGGGTTTAATAAAGACCTGGATCCTTAATGCCTCAATCAAGTTTCATAAAACCCTCCCTCCAACTAAATTGTTAGATTGAGGGTTTAAGATCGACAAATCCAGTCCCCTTATTGGAGGATTTTCTACAACTACAACTTCAAGGGGGTGAAAGGCCTTCATCTCTTTCATCTTAGGTGGTGGAGTTGATGACACTAGATCAATAAGTGAATCCTCTATCCAACCACATACCATTTTAGCAATTTTTATTTCATATTATATTTTTAATGTATTTTCTTTTAAAAATTTTGCTTAAAATTATTTTCCACAATTCCAAAGGCACTCACAAAAAAATTTGTAGCATAAAAATTACACAACCAAAAAATTATAAGAAAAGATTAATCTCCATAATGTCTCCTCTTCAAAGACTAATTTTGGTTTTTTAATTTATGTCAACAGTAAGAAAAAAGTTGACAAAAACACAAAGGTGTGATTCAAATATTAAGAAACAAATTGACAAAAACACAAAGGTGTGATTCAAATATTAATTGGTCACATTCAAAATATAATAACAAATATAAATTTCCAAAAAAAAGGCCATATCTATTATATTATGTGTAGATCATGCTTGTGTGTGTGTTTAAATTATACATTGAACATTGAATTAGTTGATGGGAACAAAAGTTACTTGTTAATTTCAATCGTTTAATTAAATGATAACTTGACACATTAAATGGAATTAATATTTTTTGAAAAAAATCAATAGAAGGATAACACAATTTCCTTAAAAAAAACATTATGCATGTCAAAATTCACAAGTCTTATATGATTTTTGAGGGCTTCAATTTAAAAATATGTAAAATTTCAAATTTTCATCACCACATTTCACTAAAAAGTGTTGTCCATCTTCATGGATCCATCCCATAGAAACACCCCATGATCTGCTAGCTAATAGTCATCATACTTTTTTACTTCTTTTTCTATCCAATCCCTCCTCCTTAACAATGCTTGGCATAATTTCCGATACAACTTATCCTTAGATCTCATCCCAATTACTACCCTTAATTTCGACTAAGCTTGTGATATTGAACCTATATGTTGTCTTCAATTCTCAAGGCATCATCTACTACATTCTCCTTTCAATTTATATGTAGTAAGTCTAAGTCATAGATTCTAAATAATTCCACCCATTGTCACTATCTAGCATCCATTTTTAGTTTATTGTAAAGGTATTTCCAACTTTCATGATATGTCTGTAATTGAAATTTTATTTTGATTAGATAGTACCACCACGCCTACAGGGCATGCACTATTGAAAGAAGTTCTAGATCATGATCCAGGTATTCTTATTCATGAATATCCAACTTCCTTGAATAATAGATCACTGCTTTCCCTTCTTTCATGAGTACCTCTCTAATGCCTTCCTTTCATTGGTGCATACTAGGAAATCCTTGTCAAAATTAGGGAGTATTAATACAAGTGCAGAAATGAGAAGATTTTTAAGCTCCTAAAATATCTCTTTGTGAAGGGTTTTCAAAAGGAACTTAATTCCCTTACCATAGAACTTTGACAATGGGCTTGCAATTATTGATCAACCTTCAATAGTAGCTAGTCAATCTTAGAAAGCTTCTCACCTCAATTGTATTCTTTGGTGTTGTCCAACTAGATATCGATTCTATCTTCTTGGGGTCCACTTTTAGTCATTCTTCAAATGTTATGTTCCCAAGACATTGAATTTAATTTTTGAGGAATTCACACTTACTCGACTTAGCATACAATTGGTGCTCTCACAATTTCTACAACACCAACCAAAGATTCTCCTAGTGTTCCTTCTCATTCTTAGAATAGACCAGGATGTTATGAATGAATAATATAAAAAAATTGTCAAAATACTTCTGAAATACATCATTCATTATTCATTCATCCAAAAGGTAAGACTAGGAACTCATAATGCACATATTTGGTTCTGAAAAAATTCTTTTGTATGTTAGCTTCATCGACTCTAATTTGCTAAAAACCCAATATTAATTCCAATTTGGAGAACACCTTTGATCCATTGAGATGATCAAATTGATTAGAAATCTTGGGTAAAGGATACACATTCTTGATGGTTTCCTTATTCAACATTCTTTCATCAATGCACATTAGAAATGTTCCATATTTTTTCTGGACAAACAACATGGGAGCTCTCCAGAGCGAGGAACTTAGGCCTATGAATCCCTTATCCAACAATTATTGTAGCTACATCTTAAGCTCACCCAAATCATTAGTTGCATATGTGTATGTTTCCTTCAATATATGGGTTCCTTTAGGTATTATATATATCTTATAATTCACTTCTCTAATGGGAATAAGGCCTAGTATTTCTTCCAATATTAAATCCAAAAATTATTTCATTATGGGTATTTTTCCTACCTCTATTCTTGATTCCTCTATGACTTTAGTGACATGAATGATGTATCCCTTACATCCCTTATTCACATTACTCTTGGACTGCATGGATGAGACTTTTCTTCCTTATATGGGATTCATTTATTCTTTGATGCTTCTAACTATCACCTCATCATCCATACATTTAATATTCTTCTTAGAGTAGTCCATCTTATCCTTGTGCTCTGCATTACTTTTGTCAAGGTCTTCAGCATGAAGGTTTTAAATTCATTTCCAACATGGTCTTTTATTCCTCAAATGAGTTTCTCAACCTAGGAATCTTCACTAAGTCTAAGGGAATATTTTTCCAACTCTAAAAACTTGCAATAACACTTCCCTACTTGAGTGAAAATATTCAGCCTTTTTATTTTGATAGTACAAATCACCTATCTACTTCTCCTCAAAGTGTGTCTTGAACCAATCCCAACTTAGGTTCTTTTCAAAAAAAAAATCATTTTTCTTGAGATGGTCCCATCATAGGTTTTCATCATCGGTCAACTAGTAGTTGGAAATCTTGGTCTTTTCAAAGGGGATTAAAATAATACAACATCATGTGCATTTAAATGTTCACCAACTAGTATTTGGCCTCACTTCTTGTTTTTATTATCCCATTGAAAGTGGGAACCTTCTACTTCCTCGGTTCATAACCCAATTTGTGACACTTAAGATACTCATTTTCACTACGTTCTTCTTCCTCCAATGATCTCTTGGCATGATTCTTTGTCTATGATCCCAATGACACTAGCATACCTTTAATATCTTGAAGGTAAGAGGAATTATCATTAACTTGGATCGTTAATGTATATACATCATGAACCACCACCTCATGGCTTTGGCGATAATTAAGGGGTACATGGCCTTGGTTGGTCCCTCTACTCATACTATGGGTTCATGAATTCGATGTGGCCAAAAATTCTACAAGTATTATAGGAGGGTTCATAAGTCATTCTTCAAATGTTATGTTCCCAAGATATTGAATTTACCTTTTGAGGAATTCACACTTACTTGGCTTAGCATACAATTGGTGCTCTCACAACTTCTACAAAACCAACCAAAGATTCTCCTAGTGTTCCTTCTCATTCTTAGAATAGACTAGGATTTTATGAATGAATAGTAGAAAAAACTTGTCAAAATACTTCTAAAATAAATAATTCATTATTC
Source organism: Picea engelmannii (assembly GCA_009831015.1). Lineage (NCBI taxonomy): Eukaryota > Viridiplantae > Streptophyta > Pinopsida > Pinales > Pinaceae > Picea > Picea engelmannii. The sequence continues at coordinate 315,536 of ML794144.1, forward strand.
ATTCAAACAAAAGGTAAGACTAGGAACTCATAATGCACATATTTGGTTCTGAAAAAATTATTTGGTATGTTAGCTTCATCGACTCTAATTTGCTAATAACCTGATATTAAGTCCAATTTGGAGAACACCTTTGATCCATTGAGATGATCAAATAGATCATCAATCCTGGGTAAAGGATACATGTTCTTGATGGATTCCTTATTCAACATTCTATCATCAATGCACATTATAAATGTTCCATATTTTTTCTAGAAAAACAACATGGGAGCTCTCCAGAGAGAAGAACTTAGGCCTATGAATCCCTTATCAAAAAATTCTTATACATGCATCTTAATATCACCCAAATCATTAGTTACCAATGTGTATGTTGCCTTGAATATATGGGTTCCTCTAGGTATTAGATCTATCTTATAATTCACTTCTCTAATGGGAATAAATCCTAGTATTTCTTCCAAGATTACATCCAAAAATTATTTGATTATGTGTAGTTTTCCTACCTCTATGCTTGATTCCTCTACAACTTTAGTGAAACGAATGTTGTATCCCTTACATCCCTTATGCACATTACTCTTGGACTGCATGGATGAGACTTGTCTTACTTATATGGGATTCGTTTATTCTTTGATGCTTCTAATTATCACCTCATCCTCCATGCATTCAATCTTCTTCTCAGAGTAGTCCACCTTATCCTCGCTCTCTGCATTACTTTTTTCAAGGTCTTCAACATGAAGATTTTAAATTCATCTCCAACATGGTCCTTGATTCCTCAAATGAGTCTCCCAACCTAGGAATATTCACTAAGTCTAAGGGTATATTTGTCCAACTTTAAAAACTTGCAATCATACTCTTTGTCTATCACACTTCCCTACTTGAGTGAATAATATTCATACTTTTTCTTATGATAGTACATCTCAGCTAGCTACTTCTCCTCAAAGTGTTTCTTGAACCAGTCCCAACTTAGGTTCTTTTCAAAAAAAAATCCTTTATCTTGAGATGGTCCCATCATAGGTTTTCATCATCAGTCAACTAGTAGTTGGAAATCTTGGTCTTTTCAAAGGGGGTTAAAATAATACAAGATCAAGTGCATTTAAATGTTCACCAACTAGGATTTGGCCTCATTTCATATTTTTATGATCCCATTGAAAGTGAGAGCCTTCGAGTTCCTCATTTCATAACCCAATTTCTGACACTTAAGAGACTCATTTTGACTAGGTTCTTCTTCCTCTAACGGTGTCTTTCCTTGATTGTTTGTCTTGGATCCCTATGATGCTAGCATACCTTTAATCTCTTGAAGGTAAGAGGAATTATAAGTAACTTGGATCGTTAATGTACATACATCATGATCCACCACCTCATGGCTATGGTGATAATTAAGTGGAACATGGCCTTGGTTGGTCCCTCTACTCATACTCTAGGTTCGTGAATTGGATGTGTCCATAAACAATTATACAAGTTGTATAGGAGGGTTCATAATTCATAAACAAGGGTTTTGTACTTTGGGTGAAAGTGTAATACCATTATATATCTATCTCATATAAATGTACTCTATCTAGGTGAAGAACAGGTTTGTCCTTAAGGCTCCAGATGAGGGAATTGTTGTAGAATGGTGGTTGGCTCCCAGGTGGCATCTTCTGAAGGTGTATCTTTCCATTGGACTAACACTTCATGGATGGTGTGTTGATGGAGATGACTCTCTCTTTGGGACAATATTGCTTGTGGTTGAAACCATATGGAACCTTCTTCATCCAACTCAAGGCGACTAGTTTGAGTTTGGCACTTAGTTCCAATCACCTTCTTTAAGAAAGAAACATGAAAAACGGGATGGATCTTTGACTAACTGGGTAGAGCTAGTTGATAGGCCACCAATCCCATGCTTGAGCATTGTATAAGGACCATAAAATTTTGGCACAAGTTTATGACAGTGTTGAGATTTGAGTGAAGTCTTCTTATAAGGTTGTAGTCGAAGAAATACCTGGTCCCCTTCAAAAAAATGGTGTTCGGAACAACCTTGATCTACATTTTTCTTCATATGATTATGCTCCATGACCAAATTGTCTTTGAGGGAACGAAAAATAGCCTCATGGACTGTAATATTTGTGTCAACTTCTTGAACCTTCTAGACCCCTGGCATATAGGAGAGAACTGATGGGGGATTTTGTGCATATATTGTTTCAAAAGGAGACATGTGAGTAGTTGTATGGAAATATGTGTTGTACCACAATTCAGCTAGGGGTAAAAATTGAGCCCACTAATTTTTCCGCTCATATGAAAAACACCTCAAATACGCTTCCAAACACTTGTTGACAAATTTAGTCTGGCCATCTGTCTGGGGGTGATAGGCAGTGATGAGATGCAATTGGGTGCCATGTAGCTTGAAGAATTCTTACCAAACATTTTTGGTGAAAGTGGGGTCTCTATCAGAGACGATAAAATTAGGCATGCCATGAAGCTTTAAAATATTATCCATGAAAATTTGAGCCACTATGGCGGTTGTGAATGGGTGTTGAAGAGAAAAAACATGAGAATATTTGGAGAGACGATTGACAACCACCATGATGACTGACTTATTGCCCACTTTAGGTAAGCCTATAATGATCCAAATAGAAAGGGGAATCGAAAGCGATTGGAGTGTGCCCAAAGATTTGACAGTTTCTCCCTTGTTTCATTGGCAGACCTCACATTCATCCATAAAGGTATGAACGTCCTTTTTCATACCCTCCTAGAAAAAAAATGTTTGACCCGTTCATAGGTTTTGGTAAATCATGAATGCTCAGATGTGGGTGAGGCATGAAGTTCAGAAAGCACTATGGATTTAAGTTGGGATTGCTTTCATAAATAAAAATGGCCTTTGTAGCGAATCTCTTCACTATGACAAGAGTACCCTAGAGAAACTGAATAATTGTGTTGCAATTGGTGGATAGGGCTAGAAATTTTGGGGTCTTGCAACCATTTCTGACAAACAACTTGGAGGCAATCTGGTAGAATGAAGGAGAGGGAGAAAAGGGACTTGTCTTCTTCATATTTCTAGGAAAGAGCATCGACCACTACATTTTCCTTTCCCTGCTTGTAAATGATCTCATAATCATAACCAAATATCTTGGTCACCCATTTTTTCTATGTTGGGGATGAAATTCGTTGTTCCGGGAAATACTTGAGACTTTGATGATCAGTTTTGATTTGGAATCTTTGACCCAATAAATAAGGACACTAGAGATCCACAACATGTAGAATAGATAACATTTCCTTTTCATAAATGGATTGGCCCAAATGTCGCTATGAAAGTTGTTTTCTAGTGAAGGCCAAGGGCCTACCATCTTGCATGAGGACGGCTCGAATTCCTTTCCCAGAAGCATCACATTCCAATAAAAATGTCTTTGTGAAGTCGGGGATTGCTAGGACAAGGGTAGAGCACATAACATATTTTAAGTCTTAAAAGGCATGATCTGCAAGTGAAGTCCAAGTGAAAGCATTATTTTTAAGGAGGGAAGTGAGAGTAGCTGAAATCTTTCCATAATTTTGAACAAACTTCCTATAATAGCCCGTTAATCCCATAAAACCACACAAGATCTTAATATTTTTAGGGTGAGGCCAATCTTCAATAGATTCATTTTTCTTAGGATCCACTCAAACACCATCCTTGACGACAATATGACCTAGTTATTCTACTTCTTAGGCACCAAAGGCACATTTAGATTGTTTGAGGAAAAGTTTTTCCTTAGAGAGTAGATGGAGAACTTGATTCACATGGGAGATATGGGATGACCAAGTTTTACTATAGATGAGAATATCATCAAAGAAAAATAAGAAAAAATGACAAATAAAAGGATGGAATACATGATTCATAATATTTTGAAAAGTGGAAGGAGCATTACACAATCCAAAGGGAATTACGAAGAATTCATAATGACCCTCTTGAGTGTGAAATGCAGTCATGGGAATGTCTTCTTATTTCATACATATCTGGTGGTATCTAGAATGTAGATCCAATTTAGTGAAGTACAGAGAATCACTCAATTCATCCAAGAGGTTATCAATGATAGGAATGGGGAATTTTTCTTTCATTGTGAGTTTGTTGAGGGCACATAAATCAGGACACATGCACCAAGTACCTTATTTCTCGAATACCATGACCACAAGGGAAAAAGAGGGGATAGTACTGGGACAGATAACACCGGCTTATAGTAATTCATGAACAATTTTCTAAATTTCATTCTTTTGGGAAAAGGGATGAAGATAAGGTTGTACATTGGGAGGAAGACTTTCCGAGATGAGAGGGATGGAATGATCATGGACTCCACAAAAAGGGGGAAGCTCTTTGAGGGTGATAAAAACAAATTGGTGGAGGGAGAGGATAGATTGAAGGTCGAGATGCACAGAAGGTGTCTCAACAACATGAATGGAGTGGATTTGGGCTATAATTATTGAATGACCTTTTTTGAGGAGATTTTCCATGTGATGGGAAATAATGATCTCAGGGGAGCCTACTGCGATGCCTTGGAAATTATATTGTTGTCTCTCCTATTGGAATTGCATGGTAAAGTTCTTAAAATACATGAGAATGGGGCCTAGAATGCATAGCCATTTGACACCAAGAACAATGTCACAACCACCGATGTCTATAGAAAACATATGGGATTTCAAGTGATACTAACCAATTTGGAGTCGCACATTTTCACATCGTCCCCCAAATTTCATAGAAAAACCATTGGCAATCATGATTTGAAAGTTATTGACTGAATGGATGTAACAATTCACTTCTTGTTCAATGCGGCGATGAATAAAGTTATGGGTGCTACCTCTGTCCACAAGGATGATGACTTTACTGTTTTTTATGTAACTAATTAATTTGAAAGTTTGGGGATGTAATATCCCCAAGGACGAGCCCCAGTTGTATTTATGAATTGTAAACTTGTTTTGCAGGCTGGTGAGTCGAGCAGTTATAAGATGGTAATATTATGTGTTATTAGGCTGGAGAGCCTAGGGTTAAAGGCCAGGAGCCTATTTTTTGTACATGTAACTATTCATATCAGTAATATAAAGACATCATTGTGTGTAGACCGACCACGAATAAAGAGTGATGGGGGACTAAGATTCCACAAGGTTGGGTAAGGGAGAGGGGTTGAGAGGTTGGAAAAAGGGGCGAAGCTTAAAGGATTAAGTCCAAGAGAATAATAATATATTATTATTCCAAAAACTGTTTAGCTCATGTTGGGGGTTCGCCCCCCCCCATTCTTCTATCCTCCATCTAAGCCGTCTAGACGTTGTCGTCGACCTATGCATCTCCATGCACATCAAAAACCTCTCACGAGGGAAAGGAAAACCGGTGTTATCTTGTGAAGCTCTGCATTTATGCATTTTTCCAAAATTGAGTCATACCTTACCCAATTTTTGGTTGTTGTCTTTTCCTGAGCTATATTGAATTGTTTTTATTGTCCTCATATTGTTGGAACTGGAGGAAGTGGGTTTTCAGGCCCATGGTTGAAGAGGCAGGTTGTCAGGCTGTGAGCATCTCTCTCTAGGTCAGAGAGTTCATTGGGAAGTGATTTTCTCCTAGAGAGAGTCCAACACCAGCTACAGAGCTCTGATAATTCCTGATCTAGCCTGTTGTCGATACCTTGAGAGGGGAATTGGAGCAGTCGATGGACTGTGGAATAGTGAAGGTGCATATTCACGGGGTGGAACAGGCATGTGGGGAATGAGAGACCATGAGTAGTGGGTGTAAGAAGGCTCCTAGAGAGAATCCTTCCAGTAGCACTATGCAATTTCATGTGACCTCAGCCTAGTCTAGGATTTGCTTGTGTTGGGCGTATCTTAGTCCTAGATCGGTGGTGACCCATTGATGAGCGTGATGAGTAGCGTGGTCTAACGTTGGGAGGTTCATGGAGGGTCTGCACGCAGTTGGTGGTTTTACTCCAGTTAAAATATAAGTATCATTTTTGTGCTTAATTATGTATGTTATTCATGTCTGTGTTTTCTTGAAATGTTATCATGTGTTCTGTTGCATGTGGACTTACTGTCAATTCCATTCAAGTCTATATGCTAGTAGTAACTCTATGTTAATTGTTTTAAATTCATTAAAATGCATGTTAAATGTGTATGTGTATTTTCCGCGTAGTGGCGTCGCTTGGACTGTTGGTGGCCGGGGATGTTACAAATTTCTTATCCTAAGTTTCTGGAAAGGGAACGAATGCTAAATGGAGTGCATGCAGCTCCAGGAAGACATGTGTTGATCTGGGCGCATGCAGTTAAAGATAAAGAGTCAGCTTGTGTTGGGGGTTCTCCCCCCCATTATTTCGTCCTTCGTCTAACCCATCTGGCCACTGTCATCGACCTCTGCATCTTCACACATTTCAGAAACCGATCATGGGGGAAAGGCATATCGGTGTTATCCTGTGAAGCTCTACATTTCTGCATTTTATCAAAATTCAGTCGTACCTTACCCAATTTTTGGTTGCCGACTTTTACTGAGCTTTATTGAACTATTTTTGTTGTCCTCATTTTGTTGGAACTGAGTGGAAGCTAGTTGAGGAAGCGGGTTGTGAGGCCCATGGTTGAAGAGGTAGGTTGTCATGCTTGTGATAATCTCTCTTCAGGTGAGAGAGTTCATTGGGAAGTGATTTTCTCCTAGAGAAAGTCCAGCACCAGCTACAGAGCTCTGAGAGTTCTTGATCTGGCCTATTGTCGAGACCCTGAGAGGGGAACTGGAGTAGCCGATGGAATGTGGAACAGTGAAGGTGGATATTCCTGAGGTGGAACGTGCATGTGGGGAATGAGAGTATGTGAGTAGTGGGTGTAAGAAGGCTCCTGAAGAGAATCCTTCTAGTTGCACTATGCAGTTTCCTGTGACCTCGACCTAGTCTAGGATTTCCTTGCCCATGGTGGATATTAGTATCATCTTGGGGGTGACCCACTACTGAGTGTGATGAGAAACGTGGTCTAAGGATGGGATGTTTTTTGAAGGTCTGCATGTATTTGGTGGTTTTACTCCATTTAAAAGATAAGTATCATTTGTGTTTTCTTGAAATGTTATCATGTGTTCCGTTGCATGTGGATTTACTGTCAATTCCATTTAAGTCTGTCTGGTAGCAGTAACTATGTGTTAATTGTTTTAAGATCATTTAAATGAATTTTATATGTGTATGTGTATGTTCTGCATAATTTTGCCGCTCGGCCTGTTGGTGTTCGAGGATGTTACAAATTGGTATCCGAGTAGGAAAGGAAAAGTTAAAGGTGTTTTTGTAGCATTATCTATCCTATTGGTGGCCGGGGATGTTAAAAATTGGTATCAGAGCCATTGTTTCAACACTGAGCCTGGATGGGCCATGTTAGTGGAAGTTGAAGAAAATTTTTTGGAAATGAATTATTGTCGAAATGGACAAAATTCCAGTTCAGAACCAAGGTTCACATACTAAGCCTTGATGGGATGGATTGTGGTCATTGGAACAAGTGTTTCAAGTGGAAATTGTATCTCGAGGAACCAATTTCGAACCTTAGAACATTCTTGAGTGCCAAGAGGTTACATTGGTCATGTTATGAAGCTCAGGAGGTGTAGAAGTATTATAAAACCATGACAAATGTGGTATTTAGCCACAGAGAAAGAAATCACAACACTTATGGTGTTGGGGTTGTAAGATATGTTCGGAAGGAGGGGAAATCCTTCACGACCGTCAGATATGGAAAACAAAGCATGAGATTTAACCTCCAAGTCCTTTGGACTTCATGGATTTGGTAAAGTTATGGGTTATAGAGGGGAAGAGGTCAAAGACTCGAAGCCCCTAAGTCCCCGAAGTGGATCCACACCATATATCTAGGGAGAAGAGATCGAATGTTGGATCAAGCCAAGGTAAAAGGTCAAATGCAGTGGTGAAGGGTGAAATATCCGGAATCTCTGATGTCTGGAGTTAATCCAGACCGTCTGTCAAAAGGGACACTTGTTAGCAGATTGGTTTGTTCAAGATTTCAGTGTTCAGGAGAATTAGTGTGTCCTGAGGGGAGAACTTCTGAAGCCTGAAGATTTGAATCCCCGAAGAGCCAAAGTAGTGAGTCATGATGATGTCACTTGGATTGACATGGACACATGGGTTGTGTGCCACGTATCAGTGGGTTTTGAACCCATGGAATATTGAAATTCCATATGGAACGTGATGCATGACACCCATTTGATTGGGCCACGAGTCAGCTACTAGTATTCCACCACATGGCATTCTGTAGGAGCATGGTTAGTGGGACCTCAAGGTTACATAACATAGTTAAAGGTCGAAGGACCCACACTGGCATTTATCATGATACATCAATATCGACGACTAGAAGGCATTGCGGGGACCCAATTTTCACGGAAGTTTCATAACGCCAAAGTGGCATGACATAATGACATCACCAAAGGTGACCATCAAGTGTTTGGAGATTAACAGTTCAGGGTGTTGGGGGTGTGAAGATGTGAAATCCTCCAAAGTTTCGAAACTCAGATGCCTGAGATTCCATAGTGAGTGCCAACCATTGGATGTTGGGTAGATGTGGTTTGGTGATCCACCCTACTTCGCGAGTTCGATAATCCAAAAATATGAGAGATTTGTTGGGATTTTCTTTGAAAACTTCTGAAGACAGAGGCCTGAAGTCATGAATAAGCACCTATCAACCTAATATATGGTTACGGCCCGTGATCACGTGAGTTAGGGACTGAGAGAAAGGGGCTAGTGCCTGAAAATTATAGCAGAGCGAAGCACATAAATAAAATGGAATTTGAGAGTTTTCTTGAATCATATTGGTTGTGAATACTATGGGAATTGTTAAGGACCGATGGCCTAACAAACTTTGGTTGACTACATATTGTGTTTGCAGAGTTAACGATTGTCAGAACTAAACTGAATTGCCACAGAGTGCAAAAAATGGAGGCACATAATGCTTTTAGTTTAGGGAATGAAGCTAAATGAATGGATGTCCATTTGGGAGTTGAAGGATCAAAATCCAATGGGAATGGAGAAGAGATATATAAGGAGAGAAACATGATGAGAATCATTGAAAGATTGCAGAAATATGTCCAAACTTACCAAGAAGATAACAAGAAGCTCATGAAATCTAGGGATCTACAAGGAGAATTCAACATAAACTTGATACAAAGTCTGGAAAGGATAGAAAATAAATTGGGTAAGGAGAGTTACTCCAATAAATTAGGAATTTACAGTTCTCTTGATGAAAAAAGGAAATCGAGGAGTGTTGGCAGACACCATCATCATTCCCAAGGGAACTCTATGAGGAGGGAACATAGTAGTTCAATCCCATTTCCTACCAAAAAGCATAGGAGATCTGGAGTGGATGAACTGAAGGGTGAAATGAAAAATATTAAGCCTCCTACATTTGATGGAGAGCACAAGAAGGAGGAAGATGCCGAGACATGGATTCTTGGCATGAGGAAATATTTCCAACTACAGAATTATTCCTCTCATGTAGAAGGAAGAATTGAAATGTGTCAACTAAAAGGAAAGAAATCCATGTGGTGGGATCAACTTGTACAGGTGCAATACATTAAAGACAAAAATATTACTTGGAAGGAATTCAAGAAGTATTTTGAAAAGAAATACTTGACTCAGAGATACTATGAAAAAAACATGAAAGAGTTCTTTGAACTCAAGATGGGTGGCATGATCTTTGATGAATATGAATGAAGGTTTTTGGAATTGTTGAAGTATGTTCCTTTCATCAAATATAAGACTGTCAAAATTCAAAGGTATCTGAGTGGAATACCACCTTCCATCGGTGAAAAGATCCAGTATGATGATCCTAAAACTATGGAAGAAACTATAAGGAGAGAGAAATGCTTATATGAGAAGCAAAGAGAAAATCCCACATTTTGGAAGGCTTGGGATGACAAGAAGAAGTTCAAGAAAGAGAAGAGGTAGAAGGGAAACAAACCTCCCTTTTTCATAAACAGTCCTCAAAGACAGCCATATTTTAGAGACCAGAGAATGGATGAAGTAAGGGGACAAAGGCCAAGGCAGACGCCCATTCAATGTTGGGGTTGTCAGGGAAACCATAAGTGCAAAGATTGTCCCCACAAAAATGGCAAAGTGAGATTTGTCCACAATGTTCAGCAAGCTCAAAAAGTGGAGGACATGAGCAGTAGAATACCAAGTATCTATGCGACCCTAGACAAAAAACAAGATGAATTTCAATCACACATTATTGAAGTTGAAGGTATGATCAATAACCCTACCTTTGCTATTTTAATTGATTCATGGGCTAGTCATAGTTATATAAATCCTAGAACGGTGGAAAGTTTGCATTTTCCAAGAAGAAAACATGGAAAATCTTGGTTAGTGCAGCTGGCTTCAGGAGCTAAGAAAAAGGTTGTTGAGTTGGTTAAGTCATGTCGAGTGGACATGAACGGACTGAGCACAAGGGTTGAACTAAACATATTACCTTTAGGTTCCTATGATTGTCTAAATGGAATGGATTGGTTGGATCAGTACCATGTCATCTTAGATTGCCATAACAAGGAATTCACTTTCCTGGTTGAGGAAGGAATCCCAAGGAAAGTGCAGGGAATCCCAAGGGCAGTTACTGTAAGAGAAATCTCAACATTGCAGCTGAAGAAGTGTTACATGAAGGGATGCCAAATATTTGCAGCCCATATGGAATAAGCACCTAAGTATAGGGTGTCAAATCTTGAAGACCATGCAGTATTACAGGATTTTGAAGATGTTTTCCAAGAGGTACCCAGACTACCCTCAAAGAGAGATATTGATTTCTCTATAAACCCTATGCCTGGAGCATCTCCAATGTCAAAAACTCCTTATAGAATGAGTACACCAGAGCTGAAAGAACTACAATTACATCTTGAAGAACTTTTGAAGAAGGGGTATATATGCCCAAGTGTGTCACCTTGGGGTGCCCCAGTCCTGTTTGTGAAGAAGAAATATGGGACAATAAGATTGTGCATCGATTTAAGACAGTTGAACAAAGTGACTATTAAGAACAAGTATCCTTGCCAAGGATCGATGATCTCTATGATCAGTTTAAGGATGCCAAGATATTTTAAAAAATAGATTTCAGGTCAGGGTATCACCAGGTAAGGATAAAGGACGAAGACATCATCAAGACCACCTTTAGAACAAGGTATGGTCATTATGAATTCACAATGGTGCCATTTGGGTTATCAAATGCACCCTTTGTTTTCATGTGTTTAATGAATGGTGTATTCAGGGATTATCTAGACATGTTTTTCATAGTCTTTTTGGATGACATCTTGGTGTATTCCAAGTCGGAGGACGAGCATGAACATCATTTGAAGATGGTGTTGCAGGTGCTAAGAGAGAATCAGTTGTATGTCAAATTTAGCAAGTGCTCATTTTATCAAAAGGAGATCCAATACTTGGGGCATGTCATTTCAAAGGATGGGATAGTTGTGGATCCTAAGAAGATAGAAGCCATCAAAGAATGGTCAGTGCTAAAGAATGTGACAGAAGTCAGATACTTTATGGGTCTAGCTGGCTATTACAGAAGGTTCATTGGAGGTTTCTCAAGGATATCTTATCCCATCACTTCCCTACAAAGAAAGGAGAAGAAATTTCAATGGATAGAAGAATGTGAGAGAAGCTTCCAACAATTGAAGCAGTTGGTAATCAATGCTCCAATCCTAAGGATTGTAGATCCAAAATAATATTTTTTAGTGTGTACAGATGCATGCAAGGAAGGACTAGGAGGAGTCCTCATTCATAATGGCTTTGTAATATGTTATGAATCCAGAAAGCTGAAGGATCATGAAAATAACTATGCAACTCATGATTTGGAGTTGGCGACCATTGTACACACTCTAAAGAAATGAAGGCACTACCTCATGGCAAGGAGGTTTGAACTAAGGACAGACCATAATGGCATGAAGTATTTGTTTGATCAACCAACCTTGAATGCTAGGCAGAGTAGATGGTTGGAATTCCTTTGTGAGTACAACTTTGATATCAAGCATATCAAAGGAAAGGAGAACAAAGTGGTTGATGCACTTAGCATAAGAGTGCATGAACTACATGCTATGTCCATTAGCATGTATCAAACTGATATTAAGTGCATAATTTCAGAAGCTACAAATGAAGATTTGCAGTACATGGAATTGGTAGCAAAGTTGCAACAAGGTAAAATGCCGCATAAAGTTGAAGATTATAAATTGGAAGCTGATGGAACACTCTTGTACAAAAACAAAATTTATGTGCCTAATTCCAAAGAGTTGAGAATAATGATCTTGAAGGAAATGCATAATGTGCCTTATGTTGGGCACCCTGGAATCAGAAAATAGTGGTAGGAATCAAGAGCCATTACTTTTGGCCAGGAATGAAGAAGGAATTTGCAGAAGACATCGCCAGATGTATGGAGTGCTAGAAGGTCAAAGTTACATAGACACCCAGCAGGGTTGTTACAACCATTGCCCATTCCTGAGTGGAAGTGGGAAGTGGTGACAATGGATTTCATCACAGGATTGGCTAGAACTGGCAAGAAGCATGATTCCATCATGGTGGTGGTAGATAAGCTTATGAAAGCTACCCATTTTATTCCATTCAAGACTACTCACAAGGTAGCCAATGTTATCGATGTCTATATGAGGGAAGTAGTATGATTGCACGGTATTCCCAAGACAATTTTGTCTGACAGAGACCCAAAATTAACCTCAAAATTATGGAAAGGGTTATTCAAAGGGTTTAGAATGAATCTGAACTTCAACACTGCTTATCATCTAGAGTCTAATGGGAAAACAGAGAGGGTGAACCAAGTGATAGAAGATATGCTAAGGATTTATGTGATGGACAAACCATATAAATGCGAAGACTACCTACACTTGGTAGAATTTGCCTACAACAATGGGTATCAAGCATCATTGAAGATGAGCCCGTTTGAAGCACTTTATGGAAGAAAGTGAAACACCCCAGTAAACTAGGATAACCCAACTAATAGGGAAGTGGTTGGGCCATAGTTACTCAAGGAAATGGAAGAGAAAATGATGAAGATTAAGTAGAATTTGAAGGTTGCCCAAGATAGGAAGAAAATTTATGCTGATAAGAACAAAACCCAAAAAGATTTTAAAGTGGGTGATCATGTTTTCTTGAAAGTGAAAGCCAACAGAAGCTCCCTGAAGCTGGGAAACTGTTCCAAGTTGGTAGCCAAATATTGTGGGCCATTTGAAATCCTAGAAAGGATTGGGCCAGTTGCATATATGCTTGCATTTACTGCATCCATGACTGTACATAATGTGTTTCATATTTCATTACTTAAGAAATATATATCTGATGCTAATCATGTAATTGATTCGAATATGATTCAGGTGGAGCAAAAAGGTATCTTGCAGGTGCATTCGGTGTGCATATTAGACCGGAAGAGAAAAAAGATCTGGAATCGATCCATAGGGATAATAAAGGTCCAATCGACCTGGTGCGATCCTAAGGAAGAGACATGGGAGAATGAGGAATCTATGCACACAAAATACCCACATTTTTTTGAAGATTTTGAAAATCTTGCTCATGTTGTGTAAATAAGTTTTAGTGAGGATAGTGAAAAAATAAGGGGAGGGGATTGTAATATCCCCAAGGATGAGCCCCAGTTGTATTTATGAATTGTAAAGATGTTTTGTAGGCTGGTGAGCCGAGCAATTATAAGATGGTAAACTTATGTGTTATTAGGCTGAAGAGCCTAGGTGGTAAAGGCCAGGAGCCTATTTTTTGTACATGTAACTATTCATATTAGTAATATAAAAACATCATTGTATGTGGAAAGACCATGAAGAAAGAGTGATGGGGGAATAATCTTCCACTAGGCTGGGTAAGAGAGAGGGGCCTGAGAGGTTGGAAAAAGGGGCTAAGATTAAGGGATTAAGTCTAAGAGAATAATAATTTTTTATTATTCCAAAAATTGTTTAGAGGGATATGTATGATCCTAAGTTCCTAGAAAGGGAACAAATGCTAAATGGAGTTCACGCAACTCCAGGAAGACAGGTGTTGACCTGGGCGCATGCAGTTAAAGCAGAAGAGTCAACTCATGTTGGGAGTTAACCCCGCCATTATTTCATCCTTTGTTTAACCCGTCAGGCCCCTGTCGTCGACCTCTGTATCTCTACACACATCATAAATTGCTCATGGGGAAAGGCAGACCAATGTTATCCTATGAAGCTCCACATTTATGCAATTTCCCAAAACCGTGTTGTATCTTACCCAATTTTTCATTACCACCTTTTCCTGAGCTGTATTGAACCATTATTGTTGTCCTCATCTTACTAGAACTGAGTGGAAGCTGGTTGAGGAAGCAGGTTGTGAGGCCCATCGTTGAAGAGGCAGGTTTTTAGTCTCGTGATAATCTTTTTCTAGTTGAGAGAGTTCATTGGGAAGTGATTTTATCCTAGAGAGAGTCTAGCACCAGCTACAGAGCTCTGATAATTCCTGATCCAGCCTGTTGTTGAGACCCTGAGAGGGGAAATGGAGCAGCTGATGGACTGTGGAACAATGAAGGTGCATATTCCTGAAGTGGAACATGCATGTGGGGACTGAGAGTCCGTGAGTAGTGGGTGTAAGAAGCCTCCTGGAGAGAATCCTTCTAGTTGCACTGTGCAGTTTCATGTGATCTCGGCCTAGTCTAGGATTTCCTTGCCCTGGGTGGAACTTAGCCGCATCTTGAGGTTTACCCACTGTTGAGCATGATGAGAAGAGTGGTCTAAAGCTAGGAGGTTCGTGGAAGGTCTGCACACATTTGGTGGTTTTACTCCAGTTAAAAGATAAGTATCATTTCTATGCTTAATTATGCATGTTATGCATGTCTGTGTTTCTTGAAATGTTATCATGTGTTTCGTTGCATGTGAAATTACTGTCAATTCCATTTAAGTCTGTATGGTAGCAGTAACTCTGTGTTAATTTTTTTAAATTCATTAAAATGCATGTTATATGTGTATGTGTATGTTCCATGTAGTGGTGTCGCCCGACCTGTTGGTGTTCGGGGATGTTACAAATTGGTATTAGAGCAGGAAAGGAAAACTTAAAGGTGTTTTTGTAGCGTTATCCGGCCTGTTGGTGGTCGGGGATGTTACAGGGTAGAAAAGAATCGAGTGAGGGAATTAAGTGAAATCACCAGGTCAATCTCTGGTGGGTCAGAGGGTGGGGTGAGTTCGTATGGTGGTGGTAGTTCCTCCACAAGAGGAAAAACAACATCGTCTTCATAAATATCATCAACCACAGCCATAAAAATATTTTTTTCCTTACACTTGTGCCCGGGAAAATATTTGTCATTGTAATTATAACAAAGAACTTTGAGCTGACGTTCAACCATTTCATCCCTGGTTGATTTTTGGATCTTGAGGGGAGTTGTAGGAGTGGAAAAATTGGTGGGTTTAGGGCGAGGAGGAAAGGAGGGTTTGCGGGTCGGGGAGGAGACAATCTATTGGGCTTACTTGGCTTGTTGAGCAACTTCCAACCAAGTATGGGGGCGTGCCATGAGAACATAGGCATGAATTTCATATTTGAGGCCACTGATAAAGAATTTCCTAAAGAAAGCATCTAACATTCCCTTCATTTTGAAAGCCAAGTGCTCAAATGCGGAAATACAGTCTTCCACTATCCCAAACTACTGTAACTTGGTCAAACGACCTAAATGGTGGGTGTTAGAGTCAAAGAGATCATAAATATCGGTCAAAAACTATGTCCAAGAAAGATACCCTTGGCTTTCCTTTTTTCGCCATTGCCACCATTGCCATCGTTCCCGATCCAGATGTAGGAAACCATAAAAAAGCTTGGCTAAATCATCAGTAATGCCATTCGAAGAGAAATAATGCTCCATTTGGGTGACCCAGCCTATGTGATCCGATCCATCAAATTTTTTCACCTCAATCTTGGGAGGGTGGAGGTCTCAAGAAACGTGGTTAGTATGAGGACCTTGGTAATGGGAAGAATCATGGTCATTCTGATAAGATGGTTGCTCAGAAGAGGAAGGGTTCTAGGAATGGCCCATGAAGTGTTCTTTGAGGTCTTTGATGTATGAACATTGTTCCTTAAGGATCACAATATCTGAATTGATTGAGATAATATTGGCATTCATATTCTTGATGTCTTTCTGGTTATGGTGGTTATCAACAATCAAGGTATTGAACTCTTGGGATCTGGTGGTATCCATTTGGAAAAATGGGAAGGAAAATGGAACAGGGGAAACAAAAGGGTTCTGGACGGGTGGGTGGGACCACTGTGAAGAAGGGTTTCAAATGATAGGTACCACTGCGATTAGGGAGAAAAGGGGGATCCAATGGGATAGGGGCCAAATAAGGACATCAAGGAAGGGTCAAGTCCTCAAAAAATATTTGTGTTAAAAATTATAGGCATCTGATCCAAAATGGATCTAGGAAGGCCTAGAAAACAAAGTTCTCGAAATCGGACAAAACCAACGCCATTGCGTCTATCTTGTCACGTTGATTCCAACAATATATTTGTTTCCTCAAACAGACACCGTATGCGGAAGATATTGCGTTCTAGCCAAATTCCCAAACAGGCAAAACATCAAATGGTCAAAGTCAATAGTCAAAGAGAACAATGAAATCAACAGTACAATAGGTGAAGTCAAAATGACATCATGATGATGTCATCATGCTGATGTGGCATCACCTGGAGGTGACATGTGTCACTCAAATTCGACATTTTTCAGGCTGAGTTGGAACCTGTACGGATTTGACATGTGGCACTGTACGAATGACACGTGGCAGTTTGTACATGACGTGGCCCAATCGTAGACTGACACTTGGTAGTACATATGAAAAATGGGATGTATGAATGTTGACGTGGTAGGGTGATTGTGCAGTATGGATGTGACATGGCACAACACGTGGTTTTATGATAGATGACGTGGCAGGTGAATGGGTTATACGAAAGATGATGTGGCAGGTGACTGTGTTGTAGGTCGATGACATGTCACGCTGACTGTGTTGGTACAGACCAATCACAATGCGACACATGTCCAAATCATAGGGCACCACGTGGCACCCCATATTTTTTCAAGGACAACTAGTTCAAAAATTGTGTGGCTCCAGGGGATTTGAACTCCCGACCTCTGCGGCGCAATGGCCTAACTTCCCAGGCTAACCAGATGGGCAAATGATGTTTCTTATTATTTATGTGGTGTAAATACTCTAACTGTTTGTAGTGGCAGTGGTTTTGGGATAAGCCTTGATTGGTGGGGGCCATCCCCGACCAACCAGGGACTGCGAATTTGGAGCTAGCCAGCAGGGGAGCATGTGGGAGCTTAGGTTCAGGCCATATGGTCATGCCAACGACCAAGGGTCTAGAGTTAGGGGATAAAGACTAGTACGTGAGCTAGCCCAAGGCCATATGGAGGTACGCTTGTGACCAATATCCCAAGGATCGGGGTTTGCACCCAATAATTGCCCAAATTTGGATTTTGAACTATATTATATAATTTTTATTGATTTTTCAACTGTTTTGGTGGATTTTGTCCATTATTAGACGATCTGGAGCCCTTTTTGAGGCCAGATCTTGGGAGAAAGTTGGAAGGATGATGCCCACTTCAAATCTATATAAACCAAGGGTTCTTGGAAGCCTACGACAGGTTCAGAAGAGGAAAATTTTTGTAGAATTGTGAAGCCAAAGTCATTTTTATGCAGGGAAGCCATTGAGGAGAGGAACTTTACAAGCCAATTCCAGGAGCTTCTCTCAACCATTTTCAGTTCCGTCAGTTGTGTTGGGTTCTTGAGGTCGAGAAAAACACAACCAGACCATCTTATAATCCAACTGACACTTTTTTGATGTACTTTTGAAGCATTGAAGATAATTAATAAAGCCTAACCCATTGAGACAAAGGCCCGAAGATGTAGGAAATCTTGTCGAACTTCGTTAACAACTTTGTTGTTATGGTTTTCTTATTCTTTATGCTTACTTTCAAATATGCATTTCTTATTATGGCTACCATGTTATATCATTAATTTTTTATTCTTTCTTCAATTCCTAAATGGTTAATGAAATCATGCTTTAAAACTTAACCATAGTCTTAAAATATCATTTTGGGATCAAGTGGTATTAGAGCAGGTTGACGGTTGGTTTTTGAGTTTGCATGATTACCAGGGAAAAACTTAATTGTGGTGAAGGTGAGCTTGTTAAAGATAATCCTGAGATTGGATCGAGAAAGAGGAATTCTCAAAGTGAGAAGATGGCATCGGAAGAGGGACTTTCTCATAATGAGATAGAGTTTCAAAAGAGCTTATTTTCCATGTCAGAGATGGTAAAGGTTTTATATGATGATTACTTGGAGTGGAAGAGACCAATTCTAGGTGAATCTTCAAAATCCAAAAGTGAAGAATGAGAGGATCCTCCTAAACCTCCTCCTTCACCTCCTTCTTTTCCATCAACTTCTTCTTCTTCAAGTACAAGCTCCAAATCCACCGCAAGAAAGCATTCCCATAAACATAAACATGATATGCCTTTACTTAATCTTGATGTGAAGTTTGAATTACCCATGTATGATGGTGAAGTCAATGCAGATAGGCTTGATAATTGGGTTAGACAGAAGGAAGTTTAGCGTAGTGTGAAACAAATCAAGGATGAGCCAACTCAAATGAAATTGGCATCTCTTCGACTTGCAGGCACAACACTCATCTGTTGGAAAAGCAAGTTGAAAAATGGCACGCAACAAGTGGGTAATGTATTTCCATCATGGAAAGGTTTTTTTTTCTGCACTTAGAATGAAATTTTATCCTTTGGGTTATAAAGAGAAGGATTTAATTGAATGACAAGGTGTTAAACTAAGAAAGGGACAAACAATGCAAGAATACACAAATGAATTTTATAAGATGACATTAATGTTAGACATTCCATTACATACCCAAGAAACTCTTATGAAGTATATAGGAGGTTTACCTGCACATATTCATAACATTGTATTTATGTTTGGACCTACTAATCTTGATGAGTTTTATGTTCAATGAAAATACATTAAGGCAGGGAAAACATGAGTTGGTGTATCAGGGAAATTGTCTTCAAGAAAAGAGGACAAAAGGGAGGGGAATGGAAAGAAAGAAAATTCAACGACAAGGGAAGATAATATCTCTTGCAAGCATTGCAAGAAAGAAGGGCATGATTAAGACCATTTCTGGCAATTGCATCCCAAGAACATACTGAAGTGGTTCAAAGAAAGGAAAGGGAGGAAAACAATTGTAGAAGCAACACGAGCAACAGACTTGGGATTAGATTCGGGTGATGAGTCTAAAATCATAGTAGTTGTTTTAATAGGTAAAATTGGTGATGGATATGATTCTAGATGAAAATTGTTTCACAAAAGGGTGATCATGAAACACATTAATATCGATACATAGATAGATAGTGGATCTCAATATAACTTGATTTCAGAGGAAGTGGTCAAACAATTGGGATTAAACACTTAGATGCATCATAAACCTTACTCACTTAAATGTATAAGCAACAATCATAAATTGCACATAACAAAGCAATGCACTTTAAAGTTTTCAATTTCATCAAAATTTGTGGATGAGGTAACATGTGATGTGGTGCCACTCAAGGAATGTGGAATGGTCTTAGGCAATCCTTATTTGTATGATCGCAAAGAAATATTCTAGAGGGAACATAATAAATATCACTTAATTAAATAAGGCAATGAATATGTTGTACATGTTCATCACTTAAAAGAAAATCAATCTCTTCAAACAATGGAACAATTAAGGAACAAATCTTATGCAAGCAACACACCTATAATTGTGCCAAGTAAAGAAATTGATCTTAAGCATGAACATGAGATGTTTGTAGAATGGAAGTTCAATCATACTTTGCTTCAAGATAAGCTAATGTCATGCAATTACTACAAACATATTATTTCATTTGAAGTCATATTTCTGATGTTATCATTACTAATGTTTTCAACATGGATGGTAGTGGCTTCAGTAAGATATGAAAGAGTACAAGTGGCTAACAATATGTTGTCAAATGTCATAGTTTTTTTGCAATTGATCTTGATGAGACAGGTGCACAAGATAGAGTTTAAATATAGAGAACAAGTGGGGTGGCCTATCCTGCACTTGATGACTGGTTAGTACCCTTTTGGAGGACCAAAAGGTCTTAGTGGGGAGGCCTGATTCAAAATGGATCCAAGAAGTCCTAAAAATCAAAGTTATCATAATTGGATGAAACCAACGCCATTGTGTCTGTCTCATCGTTTTGATTATTTCCATATATTGTTTTCCTCAAACGTACACCGTATGCGAAAGTTATCGTGTTCTGACCAAATTCCAAAACATGCAAAAAGTCAATTGGTCAAAGTCAATAGTCAAAGTCACCGTTGATGTCAGTAGTATGATAAGTGATGTCATCATGATGAAATCATCATGGTGATGTGTCATCACCAAGAGGTGACACGTGTCACTCAAATTCAACATTTTTGGGTTGAGTTGACACTTGTACGAATTTGACATGTGGCACTGTACGGATGACACATGGTAGTTCGTACATGATGTGGCTCAATGGTAGGCTGACACATGGTAGTACGGATGAAATATGGGTTGTACAAATGTTGAAGTGGCAGGGTGATAGTGCAGTACGGAAGTGACATGGCACGACACTTGGTTGTACGATATATGACATGGAAGGTGAATGGGTTGTACAGAAGTTGGCGTGGTAGGTGAAAAGGTTGTACATCGATGACATGGAATGTTGACTGTGTTGGTACAGACCAATCACATGGTGACACATGGCCCAATCAAAGGGTGCCACGTGGCACCCCATATTTTTTCAAGGACAACTAGTTCAAAAATTTTGTGGCTCTGGGGGATTCAAACTCCCGACCTCCATGGCACAACAACCTAACTTCCTAAGATAACCAGATGGGTGGATGATGTTTCTTGCTATTTATGTGGTGGAAATACTATAACTTTTTGCGGTGGCAGTGGTTTTGGGATAATCCCTAGTTGGAGGGGGCTAGTCGCGACTGACCAAGGGTTACAAATCTGGAGCTAGCCAGCAGGGAGCATGTGGGAGCTTAAGGTGAGGCCATATGGCAATGCCAACGACCAAGGGTCGGGCGTTAGAGGCTAAATACCATTGCGACAACCATCCAGAGGCCATCTGAATCTGTGCATGTGACCAAGAGCCACAGGATCGGGGGATGCACCCAATAATTTCCCAAATTTGGATTTTGAGCTATATTATATAATTTTTATTGATTTTTCAGCTGTTTTGGTGGATTTTTTTCATTATTGGGGGATATGGAGCCCTTTTTGAGTTCATATCTTGGGAGGGAAGTTGGGAGGATGATGCCCAATTCAAATATATATAAATCAGTGGTTCTTGGTATCCCGGGGCAGGTTCAAAAGAGCAAAAATGTTGTAGAATTGTGAATCCAAAGTCATTTTTTTTCAAGGAAGCTATTGAGGAGAGGAACTTTGTGAGGCAATTATGCGAGCTTTGCTCAATCATTTTCAGTGTCATCAGTTGTTTTGGTTTCTTGAGGTTGAGAGGAACACATCTAGACTAGCTTGTAAGCTAATTGCCACTTTTATTATGTACTTTTGAAGCATTGAAGAGAAAGAAGAAAGCCTCACCCATTGAGACAAAGGCTCAGAGATGTAGGAAATCTTGTTGAACTTCATTAACAACTTTGTTGTTATGGTTTGTTGATTATTTGTGCTTACTTTTAGATATTCATTTTTTATTATGGCTAGCATGTTATATCATTAATTTCTTCCTCTTTCTTCAATTCCTAAATGGTAAATGAACTCATGCTTTAAAACATAATCATAGTCTTAAAAGATCATTTTGGGATCAATATCACTGGAATCAGGGAAAAGAGAGGAACCTAGTGGGATAGGTCCCAAATACATTTTTCTTGTGGAGTTATACTTCAGCCTGAATAATATTGCAGTGACGAAATTCCCAAATCCTTAACAGGAAGAAATGTGTAGTAATTTCGCAACCAAAATGCAGAAGGCACGGTTGTGTGGAAATAGATATTGTTTGTTCTATTTTTTGTTTCCGTCCCCAGGGGTAGGATATTCAAGGTTTCTATAGACAATGGTTTTCCCTATGCTATAGCTCTCTGATATACGTGCATGGTCCAATAGTATTACTTGGACCAATATCTTAGGGCACCAACTAAGGAGGCTAGATCGTTCCCTTAGTCGTACTACCCGACTACCCAGGTACTAGAGAGTATATTCCCGAGTGTTGTTCTCGGTGGCACTAAATAAGCCAAGAAGTTGATCGATTTATCTATGGAGGTCTTCAAGAAATCAAGTTCGATCCGTATACAGGTGTTGTCTGATGTGCTACCACTCGAAGGGGTACCAACAAGGGTTACAAGGGTGGCCAACAAATGTGTGCTTAAGTACCTCTTGTATTTCCTAGGTGTATGACTCCCCAACCGCGGGTTTATAATCATAATGACATATCTCTATAGATTTAATATGTCAGAATACATCTCTACCCTGAAAAAATTTAATGCACAATTTTTTGTCGAGGAAGGTGTTATAATACCACTTGTAGTATTCTAGATATAAATAGTATGCAAAACATAAATATTTGGCAAGAAATGGCAGAGAAACAATGATATAACCAAAACAATACCAGAATAGCACTAGAAAGAGCACTTTGATTACTGATGGTAATGTTCACTTTCCTCTTTGAGGGGAAAACCTCTAGTAGAGAAGAGCTCTATTATAATAATATCCAAGACAAGACTTATCATACCCTCAAATTCTATTTATAATAAAATCTATCTATCCAAAATATTAATCTAGAGGAAGATCCTTCTAGAAGTGGAAGATTCTATAAGGTCTTCTTACATTTGACTTATTCTTCCTTATTGATAGGCCTTATTAATATTGACCTTTATTACATGGAATTATATTATTCTACCTGTTACGGTCCTATAATTATAGGTAACTCGATTCTTCGACTGTTGATTTGGCATTTCTCTCGTGATGACGAAGTATGGCTCGGTTGATCCCTTTTTCACCTCCATCCATTTCGCTCGATCCTCCATCTCCCTACTCCATCCTTCATCCACGCTACACCCTCACTCCCTTGTCCTTTTGTCCCGTTGACTACCTCTTGCCTGCCTCTCATCCATGCATAAACAAACTTAGGCTAAAAAGAACAATAAACGATTAGATTAATTAATAATGTTAGTAATTAGTAAATAGGTTAATAAAGTTAGTATAATTAGATAAATAAGCTAGGTTAAATCTTGTTAAAAATTAATTAATTAATTAATTGATTAATTAATAATTAATTTAGTTGATTAGTGATTAGGTTAATGTTTTATTAATTAATATTAAAAATAAAAAAATATTAAAATAAAAAACATAAAAAACAAAACAAAACAAAATAAAAAAAACACAAAAGCAATAATAATAAACATATTAAAACATATAAATAATAAACAAACATTAAATAAATCAAAATGCATATAAATCAAAACAATTAAAATATAATACAAAATATAACAAAATACAAAATAAAACAAACATAAAACAAAAATAAAATATATATAATTAAAAACAAAAAGTAAAAAATAAAAACAATACCCTAAGTCTACCCACCCGTAACTTCATCACATCACACCCCAAATAAAAACAAATCAACAGATATTAAAAATTCTGGACCCCTCCTCGCTATCCGAAGTTTAACAAGAGGAGGGGGGGGGGGGTGTCCTGAATGGAGTAGTTTTCTTAAACCACCCTTGGGCAGGTGTCGGATCCACAGGCCGATGGACCCCCCCCTAAATAAAATTACCACCTCAGGGGGGGTCCAGAATACCACCTTCCCAAAGAAGAAAACACTTTGCCCAATATTTTTTTTAAACCACCCATTTTTGCCTGTTTAGTATGTGTTTTTCTGAAACCGATTTTGGGAAAAAAAATGAATTTTGAGAAATCGAGAGATTTTTTCTCCATAACAGGATGAACAACAAAATCCTCTCTCTGTTTTTTCACAGGTTCCATGAGTAGGGATAATCGAAGCCATCTTCAAGGCCCATTTTTTCAGCTTTTCATTTTCCTGTTGCAGTCCTTATTTTGCGGGAGGTGTTTCAGTGAGTTGGAGGCGAATTTGCAGAAACTGAAGGAGTTTTTTGTCCAGAACATTCCCATCTACAATAAAATACTTAATTTTTTTCCTAGGTGTCCGGATTAAAGAGAAACAGATGTCTGTGTGGACTCCCTTTTTTTGCAGAAATTCGACAAGTTTTTCATGGCGGACAGTTCAATATTTTTAGGGATTGTTTCTATTTTCGGCCAATATTGACCAGATGTCAAAAAAGGAATTCTAAAGTGACATTATTTATAGGGTTTTGGCCCCTTAAGATAGGATCTGATCCTGTTTTTGTGGAAACTGTTTGATCTTGTACTATTTTTAGTATTTCAGTTCTTGTTTGATAGGATCTTTGTTTTTGATGCAAAGGATATAAAGCCTATGCTTTCAAGATGAATGGAGGTTGATGAGTCAGAGGACCATGATTTATTTTTTGTAAATAAGCTCATTGAGTTATCTGTACTTTCATCAATTCAATAATACAGTTCTATGCTGCAGGATTCTTGTGACTATTTCGATTGGTGATGTGCATCCCTCTTTGTAAATTTGTTTTCTCTGTTATCATAATTAATGTCTTCTTCTGAATTATTCCGAGAATATTAAGAACATAATTGGTTTTAATGTACCCTCTGTCTCTGGCTTGGTATAGTTTTTTATGTTTTCCACTGAAGATTAAACTCAAAATTCTTAGTTGCTCTATGTTTAATTGGATTTCTTGCCCTGTTTTGTCTCACCCATTTCATTTAAATTAAAGGATCCAGTGAGTTGTCTACCTTTCCCTACAAATATTAGTCTATTGACATGTCTTTTTTATCGTTCATTGCAGTGACTCCATAGCCCATGGTTTCTTTTCTCTGCCCATACCCAATTCCTAAAAACAAATCCTATGTTCTGTGTAACTAGCCTAATATCCTCTTCAAACAAAGTTATATCAGATAAAGAGATCCCTCTCTGAGTCTTATAGGGCTAGATCCAAGACTCGAAGTGGTTTTGATGTTTCCTCTGTGACTGCCTTCACAGCCTTGGGAAAATTACAGAGTGCTAACATAATGACGACTCCACTAGGGACCTTTCTCCAGTAGTACACTTCAAAGTTCCAGATCTGATCACTAATGGTGGATAGTGACCAGACACAAGAAGGATGAGATCATTCACCTGGCGAATCCAAATCAGCTCCAGATGCTTCCAACTCAAAGACTCCACTGGAGGAAGAACTTGAAGTATGACCAAGTAGCCTAGAAATATCAGGTACTCAAGCTCAAATTGTATTCATGATATTATTGATTTCATCTACAATTACTTTCTCTCTTCTCATGATCCTGGTCCAGAGTATATTGTTGAAATTCAAGATGATCATTTTCAACCTGAAGAGCCTCAAGAGACTAAACCCCAAATTGTATATTATGTACATACTCATACACCTGTGCACCTCCCAGATGCACCTGTAGAAATCCTATTGAGACATAAGCCTCCTGCTTTATCTCCTACTCTTGCTAAACCTCCGGATGGTTATAAGCCTTGTGCTTCACCTCCTGTAACTGCCAAAATCCCAGATAGATACAAGCCCCTAGATTTTCCTCTTATCCTCCATGACCTCCTTGCAAATTATACCATTAATCTACCCAAGTTTGATGGAGAGAATGCCAATATTACTGCGAAAAAACACATCCATAGGTTTGAAGATTTTCTTGACCTTTATGGGGTTGAAGATGATGATGTCTATATCAGGATGTTTGCCTTGTATTTAGAAGGAAAAGTTAAAAAATGGTTTAAAAACCTTCCAGCTGCAAGCATAAAAAAATTTCATAAGTTCATGCAAGTTTTCATAGATAGGTGGGTGATCATGAGAAATGTCTTTCTCATCCTACAAGAATATGACCATTTGAAAAGGCATCCAGGAGAGACAGTACCTCATTTTTCAGCAAGATTCAATAAGGTATATCATGCAATGCCTCCTAATATAAGGCCGCCACCAGGACCAGCTCACTTGCATTACCCAGATGCCTTTGATCTTGAGATGAAATTCCAGTTAAGAGAAATGAACATTGCAACACTTGAAGAAATGCAAAAAGTTGTAGTTGATGTGGAAGCTAACTTGTTGAACATAAAGTCAAAGCTAACAGCATAAGAAAAGTCCATAACAGAAAAGAAATAGATGACATATTCGGAAGTGAAGATATATGTCTTGGCTAACACCATGGAAGAGATGATGCAGAAGATTAGCATAAGAGAAAAACTTGATGTGAAAAGACATCACGATCCATTGATTTGAGAGAAAGAAAAAGACATTGTTTCCAAACATTGTGCATCTCACCCTTGGTACCATGGTCTGGATAATGATTATTTCATGTATTCAATTCATGACATAGTCAAAGATGAAGTTCCATCTCAGCTTGCAAAGGAACAACCAGCTGATATTATGTGCATGTTTGATGACATTCCTTACTTGGATAATCTACCCAAGTGTGATCAATATGATGATCATGAGGCTGAAATAGATGTGGATTGTTAAAATAAATCAACAACATGTTGTTGGAAAGAAAATGATCAGTTACAACTCAGATATGACAATCATCCTTTGCACAACAATCATGACAACGATGAGGAAAATGTAGAAAATCTCAGAGTAAGTGGAAACACTTTGCCCTTATGTTTCTTATCTTTTCAATTTCTAAAAAGAAACTTTAGGCCAGTTGTAAATAGTGAAGACAAAAAATTCTCTGATCAATCAGTTGAAGATGCCATTGTTTATATGGAAGTTGATCCAGAAGTGCATCCCTTGAGCCTTTTTGAAGGTCAAACCTCAGATGAAATCATGAAGCCTGAAACAAGTGATGAGTTGATCCATCTTGATTCATTTCCCCTGTGATTTAATTCATTTCAAATTTTGAGGGGGAATCTTGGTCAGATTCTAGTTGAAAGTCACAGTGTAAGCCATGAAGTACCAGTAGATACAATGATACCATTATCTAAAGCATTTTATGACCCTATAGCTGATGTGTTGGATGACTTGTGTTGTCAAAGCCATTCTCCATCATCCAGCTATAGGCTGAAAATATATTATGATATTGACCAGTCAACTACAGGGACATGTTCAGTAGAAGTATCATTTCAGAACCCACCAGAACATTTGCAGCCATATCAGGAAGTGCATGAGGATGAAAATAACATAACTACAACATCCAATCATGAAGTTGAGTAGGTTAAATTTGAATATCTAGTAATAGGTCAAGTTTATCTTGATCCAATGGCTATTTATATGGAGAAATTTTGCACTGCGGAGCCCCAATCTATCTCTGGCATTACTTTTGTTCTTCAGGATTGTCAAGGTCTTTGTTGTAAAGATCAATCATGTTTTCAGCAGTGGCCATTACACTTTGCAGTTTTGAAACTATGGACAAAAGGTCAAGTTTCCTTTTTTACTGTGCTAACAAGCAGTCAAGCAGTCCTCTGGTCTCAACAACTATTTGATTGGCTTCATTGGAATTTTTGTATTATTTGATTTAGCATGATTTTCAATAGTATAGGGTAGGTAGGAGAGTATGAATAAGCTCAACATTCTGAGCATCTCTTTTTCAACAGTTTCATTTGAAAGATCAACACAGGTACAGGTTGCAAAATACGTTTTTGGGATCAGCCCAATGAATAAAGCATCGGTCTGCACATTCATAATTCGATGGTTCTTGACACCTCCTGAAAGAGCTACCATCCCCAGGTGGAGCCTATTTTAGGGTCCTATAATTATAGGTAACTCGATTCTTCGACTGTTGATTTGGCGTTTCTCTCGTGATGACGAAGTATGGCTTGGTTGATCCCTTTTTCCCCTCCATCTGTTTCGCCCGATCCTCCATGTCCCTGCTACATCCTTCATCCACGTTGTGCCCTCACTCCCTTGTCCTTCTGTCCTATTGACTACCTCTTGCCCGCCGCTCATCCATGCATAAACAAACTTAGTCTAAAAAGAACAATAAACGATTAGATTAATTAATAATGTTAGTAATTAGTAAATAGGTTAATAAAGTTAGTATAAATAGATAAATAATCTAGGTTAAATCTTGTTAAAAATTAATTAATTAATTAATTGATTAATTAATAATTAATTTAGTTGATTAGTGATTAGGTTATTGTTTTATTAATTAATATTAAAAAGAAAAAAAATATTAAAATAAAAAACATAAAAAACAAAACAAAATAAAATAAAATAAAACACAAAAACAATAATAAACAAACATTAAATATATAAAAATGCATATAAATCAAAACAATTAAAATATAATACAAAATATAACAAAAAACAAAATAAAACAAACATAAAACAAAATTAAAACATATATAATTAAAAACAAAAAGTAAAAAATAAAAACACTACCCTGAGTCTACCCACCCGTAACTTCATCACATCACACTCGAAATAAAAACAAATCAATGGATATTAAAAATTCTAGACCCCCCCTCGCCATCCAAAGTTTAACGAGACAGGGGGGTCCGAAATGGAGCAGTTTTCTTAAACCACCCTTGGAAAGGTGTAGTCTCCACAGGCCAGCGGACCCCCCCTAAAAACCACTTACCACCTCAGGGGGGGGTCCAGAATACCGCCTTCCACAAAAAAAACTACTTTCCCCAATATTTTTTAAAAATTGCCCATTTTTGCCTATTCAGTATGTCTTTTTCTGAAACTGATTCCAGGAAAATGAAAACGAATTTTGAGAAACCGAGAGATTTTTTTATCTATAAAGGGATAAATAACAAAAATATCTCTCATTTATTTCACATTTTCCATGATCAGGGAGAATCAAATCCATCTTCAAGGCCCATTTTTTCAAGTTTTTCATTTTCCTGTTACAATCCTTATTTTGCGGGAGGTGTTTCGGTGAGTTGGAGGCGAATTTGGAGAAAACGAAGGAGGTTTTTGTCCTGAACATTACCATATACAATAAAATCCTTCAGTGTTTTCCCAGGTGTCAGGATTAAATATAAAAAGATGTATGTGCGGACCCCTTTGTTTGTAGAAATTCGACAAGTTTTTCATGGCGAACAGTTCAATATTTTTAGGGAGTTTTTCTATTTTCGGCCAAGATTGCCTAGATGTCAAAGAAGGAATTCGAAATTGACATTGTTGATAGGGTTTTGGCCCCTTAAGATAGGATCCAATCCTATTTTTGTGGAAACTGTTTGATCTTGTACTATTTTTAGTATTTCAGTTCCTGTTTGATAGGATCTCTGTTTTTTATGCAAACGATATAAAACCTATGATTTCAAGATGAATGGAGGTTGATGAGTCAAAGGACCATGATTTAGTTTTTTTAAAGTAGCTCATTGAGCTTTCTATACTTTCATCAATTCAATAATACAATGCTATGCTGCAGGATTCTTGTGACTATTTCAACTAGTGATGTGCATCCCTCTTTGTAAATTTGTTTTCTCTGTTATCATAATTCATGTCTTCTTCTGAATTATTCTGAGAATATTAAGAATAGAATTGGTTTTAATGTACCCTCTGTCTCTGGCTTGGTATAGTTTTTTATGTTTTCCACTGAAGATTAAACTCAGAATTCTTAGTGGCTCTGTGTTTAATTAGATTTCTTGACCTATTCTGTCTCACCCATTTCATTTAAATTAAAGGATCTAGTGAGTTGTCTACCTTGCCCTGCAAATATTATCCTATTGACATGGATTTTTGATCATTCATTGCAGTGACTCCATAGCCCATGGTTTCTTTTCTCCGCCCATACCCAATTCCTAAAAACAAATCCTATGTTCTGTGTAACTAGCCTAATATCCTCTTCAAACAAAGTTATATCAAATAGAGAGATCCCTCTCTAAGTCTTGGAGGGCTAGATCCAAGACTCGAAGTGGTTTTTATGTTGCCTCTGTGACTGCCTTCACAGCCTTGGGAAAATTACAGAGTGCTAACACTACCTACATGAGGGGTTAGGAAGGTTAGGTCCCTAACAAATTGATATGAAAGGATATCCTCAAGAATGTCATGTTTTCTAACATGCATAGTGTGTTTATGTTATGTAGATGGCTTAGAAATAACAGGAAAAATATAAAAAAATTATACTGTTAACATTATCTACCACGACAATTAAATCTTATGATAATATTAATCTAAATTAGTTTCCTAAAATGACAAAAACAGTAAAATTGACAATAAACTTGTTTGAAATTATACAATGATAATTAAAAACTTTATGATTAACTCTAATGGAAACTCCTATAGAAATAATTAATTTAATTTAATTTAAACATATATTCTACATCAATAGATAAATGAAGTTCGACAATTAAACTATTTGCAACAATGAATTTCAAACACTAATAATAATGATATTGACATTTAACTAGATGCAATTTTTATAAGAAAATGAAACTCAAATTTTAAAATAAACATCGACAATTTAAAATGTGTCATTACACAAGGAGTATTTTTCAATCAAAGGAATCATCATTAAATCACATGGTAAGCCAAATACACTCATTACCATAGATACAACTCTAGATTAATTCAATTATACATACATTATTTGAATCTAAAAATGCAACAGATGTTATTATTGTCATCTCTTTTATTTGACTCAATTGAAGCTAAGATGCAAAATATCTTCACCTCTTTCCCTTCTCAAATTTTTCCAGAAGAAATCTTGCTAATAGGTGAGCAGACTTGGTGCTTAAAGAGAAGAGCTATATGGATCAGAGAAGGGGATAAGAATATAGGTTTCTTTAATAAATATGCAACAAATAGAAAACACATAAACACGGTCTTGGAGATCAAATATGACTTAGGGATTGTTTAGAGATCACATAATGATCTGAAATTTTCAGCCAACAGTTTCTTTAAATCCCTGTATCAAGCCCCCCCAGAAGAAGATCTCCTCAATCGATTTCAAGTTATTAAAGAACTTCCCCACTTCTATTCATATTTGGAAAATGATGATATTTGGAAAGAAGTTACAATTGAGGAGTTAAAATAAGTGGTGATGAAGATGCCTGAGGACAAAAGTACAGGGCCGGATGGATGGCCCCGGGAGCTCTTTACATTCTTCTTTGATATAATGGGACAAGACTTAATCAAAGTTGTTGAAGAAGCTAGACTGAAAGGTAGAGTAGACAGAGCCACCAATTCTACTTTTATTACCTTAATCGCTAAAGAGTCCAATCCCTCCTCTTTTTTCAGATTTAAGGCCAATTTCACTATGTAATTTCATACACAAAGTATCCTCCAAAGTAATTGCAAGCAAATTAAAATCCAAGATCTCAGATTGCATCTCCTCAGAACAGTTCAGTTCCTTACAAGATAGATTGATCTCAGATGCCATAGGGTTGTTTCAAGAATGCATGCACTCAGCTAAGATTAAAAATAAGGATGGATTGTTTCTTAAAGTGGATTTTAAAAAGGCCTACGATAGAGTAAGCTAGATTTTTTAAAGATTAGTATTGATTCAGATAGCTTTGAAGTGTGATGAAATCCAGTGGATTCTTCTTTGTGTGTGCAACACCAATTTCGTAGTACTCATTAATGGATGCCCATCTGATTTTTTCAAAAGTGGGAGAGGTTTAAGGAAGGGATGTCCCCTCTCCCCCTTGTTATCTCTTCTAGTCGTGGAGTGTCTAAGAAAAATGATTTTGAAGGCCAGGGAAGATGGATCTTTCACAATATTTAAGATCATGGCTTGTCAAGTGATTAGTCACCTCTTGTTTGTAGAATATGTCCTTATACTTGGTTCAATCTCTTTAGGTTACTGGACCTCCCTCAAGAATATCCTTGACTCTTTCTGCAGAGCCTCGGGATTGGAAATAAAATTTCATAAATTTGTCTTCATACCCACTAACATGGAGGACTCAGCCTTTCTACAAATTCAAAACCTGTTCAATATCTCCTCCTCTTCACTAGATGAAGGTTTCAAATACCTGGGATTTGTTCTAAAACCCAACAACTACAAAAATATGGATAGGCTTTCTTTAGTACAAAAATTCGAGAAAATAATTTCACATTGGGCTTACCGGTGGTTATCACTAGTCGGGATACTAGTACTTGTAAAATCGGTCCTCCAAAACATCCCGGTTTTCAGGAGAACTCTTGCAAAGATCCTTTCTTTTATAAAGAATAGGATCAGACAACTCTTCACCAATTTTTTGTGGAAAGGGGAAGAAATCCCTCTAGCTACACTCTGGCCAATTGGAGTTCGATTTATAAACCAAAGAGTCAAGGTGGTTGGGGCTTGAGGGACTTCGATATTTTCAATCAAGCTCTAGCATCCAGGTCCTTGTGGAGGGATTTGATTCATAAAATTTTGTGGGTTGAGGTATTAGAAAGAAATACCTCAAAGGAGTTGAGGTGGTCCCCTAGCTACGAAAAGATCACCTCTCCTTCCCCTCTACCTCCATTGTCTGGAGAAACTTACTGTCTCCTCTTCTAGTGATAAAAAAATGGATCGTTTGGAAGGTAGTTTTAGGGGTGAGGGTTCTAGTGGGAATGGACCCTCACATTGGGGGAAGACCCGATTACATTTTGTCTACATAACTCCTCTCTCAGCTCCATTGCCAGGGGATTTTTTTGCTCACACAAATATACAACGTTGGCGCCATGCATAGAACAAATAACGGGTTTTGGCCCACTACTCTGGATTTAAATCTCCCTGACTTACATGCTGACGAGTGGAATTCTTATACACATAAATTATATCAGAGCGACATCACCCTATCAATAGAACCCGACTCCGTGGTATGGACTTGGAATATGGTGGATGACTCTATGACTATTCATGAAGCTTATAAATCCTTAGAATCCCTGACTTTTGAAGATGATTGTAGATGGTGGCACTCAGTGATATGGAAATACAAGATTCTGCTAAAAATAAAGTTGTTCATGTGGCTCTGCCTATATAACAAGGTCCTTACAGGTGAAGAATATCGTAAAAGAGGGGGCATCGGATCCTCGGTGTGCCTGCTATGCTTGAATAACAAGGAAATAGTACAAAATCTCTTCGTTGAGTGTCCCATTGCACATGAGTTGTAGTTTTCGATTTGCAGGTCCTTGAAAATCAACCATAATTGGCAGCTTCGCTCTTTGAAAGATAATTTGAAGCGGTGGCTCCTTGGAAACCCCAAGTCTGCATCGATTCCTTTCTTTGTGACATGGGGTTTATGGATATTCTAGAACTTGATATTGTTAGAAGGAAATAGACAATCTCTGGAGGAGGTGGGAAAGAAGGTCCTCTTATAAATTGTTGAATATGCCTCGATCTCTGGTAAAAAAAAAAAATCAAAATACTAATAAACCCAGTTTTTTGGGAATTCCCCTGTCATATTTTTTGACGGGGCAGCCAATGATGGACAATGTGGGGTTGGAGTGGTATTAAAACAACATCTTCACACTGATATAAAGGAAATATAAAGGTCGGTTTAGGCTTGAATATTAAAGTTGAACTGTTGGCTCTATGGGGACTTCTTAACATGAGCCTGCATTTCGGGATTATCTCTTTGTTCATCTTCAAAGACTCAAAAGTAATTGTGAATTGGTTCAATGGAGAGGCAAACCTGAATGTTTTGATTCTCCAAGATCGAAAGAATATGATACTGTCACTTCGAACCAACTTCTCCTTTGTCAAATCTTTTCATATCCATTGATAATAAAACACACAAGCCGATTCTATGTCCAAGCAAGGTCTCTCTAGCTAATTAGGTCTCTTGTAGGTTGAAGAATTTGATGAAGACTCTTTGATTTCTTCTTTCTCCATTTCACTTTTTAGAAAAATCACAGGTTTGTGACCACACATTAAGAAGACTGTAATAATATTGTGATCTTTGTTTTACTACACCTGTTGTTTTGGTCAACTAGTAAGGATTTTCTATCTTCAGATTTTTAGTATGTAATAGGCAATTTGTGTAATTTATGCAATTAGAAGAATGAGAAAATCACACAGTAAATGTACTCTAAATACTATGTTGAATGTAGTAGTCTAGACTATAGACTTATCTATATACAATAACCATAAATATTTATTGATTCAATATGAATAACATAGACCTGCTTTTTTTTATGTAGAAAAAAATATTATTATCATCTCTTTTACATTTTTTTAATTAAATGTTATACACAATATATATACATATATGCATGGGACCCTTGCTTTACAAATCGCTTATATATTTTAGCATACATATATGTCTACAATTATATATATATATATATATATATATATAGACCTAGATGTTATGTTATATATACACCTACTCAAAAAGTTAAAAAATGCATATAAATAATAAATAATAATAATAAAATAATTACAACCTTATTACATTACCTTACATCGATGCAATACCACATATATTTCATACCAAATTTGTAATATTGATATTTCTGGAACAGTTGTCGTCGTATACACCTGCCATGCCACAAGGGAAAAGGTTGAGGGATTTGTGATCTAGTCATGAGGTTGCAAGTGTGTATAGGGACCGACCAACATACATGGAGGTTGCAAGGGTTGATCGTAGCTTTTGGTCTAGAGGAGGTCAAGTGGTCGAGAGGGATGATATTTAAGAAGGGAAATAAAGGTAAGAACCCATATTTTTTCTTTACTATTTTCTTACAAGGTCTAAGGCTTGTATTGGTTTCTTTGGAGGTTGTTATGGTTGAACAAAGGATGGATCTGTATACTTTTCCTTGGGGATATATGTTGGCTTGGTCTCATGGTGGCCTCACAGGAAATAACGTCAAGGTACTAAGGATTTTATTTTCCAAACGATATAGGGTTAATTGAATGTAATGGCTTATGGAATATGGGTTTCGAGGGAAACATAGCAAAGTTATGTATGCAGAAATTTTTTAATCAAACTTAATGGGTTAGTGTTGAACTTAACATTGGAAGGGAAAGGCATGCCGATAATCAATAATGAATACAACAATTTCATGTAAACCAATCACACATAACTTAAACATGACAACAAGTAGGTGTACTCATTAGCTTACTAAAATCCAAGTGTTGATCTAGTCAATGCTCTAGAATCCCACCATCTTATTTTCAGTGAAAGAGGGGAAATGACACCCAAGATTCGATTTTCCAGCCAACCAGTGTAACTACCTTGATAGGTATTTATCCCTAAGCAAGGCTCAAGACAAACAACTCATAAATCCCAAAGGATGATCACAAATCATACTCATAAATGATCAACCTCATTGTGATTGACATGCTCCTAGTCTAAAACACCCCCAAAACCCCTTAGGGTATGGTGTGAAGGTGTGTTAGTATGAACTTCTCCTCTCTCCAAGTTTCCCTTCCCCGAGGCTTCCTAATCTCTACAATATGTGGTCATCATCATTGAGACATGATCCCTTTCCATTTAGTGCATTTCCCTATCTTTTCATCAGTGTCTCAACCTGTAACATATTAGTCCTTTCAATAATACCAATGTACATGCTACATCATCATCATAAAATAAGAGCATCATAACAAGAAGGTACATCAATATGATTGTTATTCAATCAAGTGATATAATATCAACCACATTGTTATAAGGATAAACCATGCTAAATCAGCATAAGAGATCATCAATGTTACATACACATTGTCAAGAATACCAATACCAAGTAAATCACTAATAAGGAAATTTTAAGGCTCATCACAAACGAGGAAACCATATAGATTTCTAGGTCTACAACCTATAATCAACATAAAAAAGAAACAAGGGGATGACGAGTCCACAACACGATTTCCTTATCAATCAAACTAAAATTAACAAGCTAAACATCGATATGTTTCAAGAGGGAATACTCGCCTCAATCCTATCCTACTCTGAAATATAGTGGTAGGATTTTCGTTAATGAAATGAGATATTAAAGGGAAAATGATGCATGATTTTACCCATTCAATAAATGAAACTACAAAACCAAATATTTGGAAGACCTCAAACACAAATGAATGACGTACTTAGTCAAAGGAATTGATCATGTACATATTTATAATCATTTCCTTTTCTTTATTGCTTTTGATGGAAGGAGCAACATCATGCACCAACACAATGTTATGAATAATTTAGTGATTTTAAACAAAACCATGTTTTGATTAAAATAATTAGATTGGGTAGAATCTTTTTCAAACAATTGGTTAATATTTTTTCATAATCTTGTAAGATGCATTATAGAGGGATATGGGTTGAAATCTAGATAAATAAGTAGGAATGAACTCTTTGGGGATTAAAGTCAAGAAGGAGGAGTTGATGCTTCCTCCTATATTGGGTTTTCATCTATATCTGTTTAATATGTGGCACGCGTCATATTTCATTATATCTTAGCAAGATTAAATGAAACACATATAAAACCCATCAAGACCTAGAGATTTATTTAGTTCTAGTCCCCAAATTACATTTAACATTTCTTCTTCCTTGATTTCCTTAGCTATCTCTTGATTGTATATTGTTGAGACCACTTGCAATATCCCTTCAATAATCACATGGGTGGATTTAGGGTTTTATCCCTCCTCCTCTACATAAAGGTACTTAATGTGATAAAAAAAATTCATCCCTAGTGGCATTGGAACATGTAATTTTCTTCCCATTCTCCAAAACAATTTGTTGGACATTATTTCTTTTTTGTCTTGTCTTTACTTGTTTATCAAATATGAGATATTTTTGTCTCCTTAATTAAAACATAGATTGTTAGACTTTATCCTCTAATTCTCTTCCTCCTTTTTGAAGGCTAGTTCTAATCTTCAATAAAGAAATAGTTCCCCAACTAGCTATTGTTGCATCCCATATTTATGTTCAATACTATCTTGCAAATTCATGATTTTATGAAGAATGTATGTTCTTCCTAAGATGGATGCAATTAATATTTCTTATCCCATGATTACATATCTCCATCTTTGTTTCTTTAATTTTTTATTCCCAAACATATAAATAAAATTCTTGAACTAGAAATATTCATATCTCACTTATTATTTCCATTTTTCTTGGATCTCGGAGTCATAACAAATTAAAGAAAAAAGAGAGGGGTCCATATTTTTTGGAAGGCAAGAAAAATAATGAAATTGGTTTATGATCCAAATATCTAGGTGAGATTATATTGGAATATCTATCAACATTTTCCAATAAGAGATTTCTATGTATGAGAAAATGATCTACCCTGGTGGCTATATGACTCGACCATGCCCTTTTGTTTATATATA
>ML794144.1:353278-390137 GCA_009831015.1 Picea engelmannii
TATATATATATATATATATATATATATATATATATATATATATATATAATTATTTATGGACATGTAATGTGATAACATTATTTATTGACTTCATGTACTTTAAAATTTTAGGGAAGGATAATGAGAGACCTACGTGGGTGTTTAGTTTTTTAGAGATGATTATTCATTTTAGGGGAAAAAAATATATTATCACAATCTACATAAATTGCGCTAGTGCCTAGACTATATTTTATGATATTTTAGATTAAGCATTATTTTTTATTATTTATCAAAATAAAGGAAAACAAAAAGAATGGGGTCATATTGAGACATTTTAGTGGGAAATTTGTTTTTACTTGACGTGATCATTACCAAGAAAACAAAAAATACCATTTTGAAGAGAACATTGTGAGGATGTGTATTATGATTTTTGTTCTCTCTTTGGTATTCTAGTTTGGCCTATATTGAACTTTCATTTGATTTGATTTTGAGAATATTAAAATTATTGAGGGATAAATTTTTGAACAAAATTATTGATAAATAATGGCTCTTGGCTAAAATGAACAATTATTGTATGATTAGAAACCAGATTCAAAGGTGAATCCATTGGTAGCAAGTGAAATAGATGATATTTAAACTTGGCAGGGGTCCACCCTTGTTGAAGTTGCAGGTTTCTGAAAACCCCTGCAAAATTTGTTGTTTTGGCTAACCAGAAACTCTTGCCCAAGAAAATATTTTAGCCAAGAGTTTTATAAACTCTCGGCTCAAAGTTTTCCATGGTTTTATCCAATAAGATTGTTGTATTTTTGGAAAACTCTTGGCCTAGTTTTTTCTTGAATTTTTGCACGACCGCATTACACCAGCCTCATTGCAGCTCACTCAAAAAAGTGTTACCCATATTCTCATTTTCACCATAAAGCCACCTTCTATTAAACTATTATGAACAAAGTCAATCCTTCATTTCACATAAATATTGTCGACATTCCATTTTTTCTCTATAATTTATTGGGGCATAGATGTTATATAAATGTTATATACCATTGTTTTGATGAACTAGACTAGTGAGGATCTGGTGTTGGGTTACCTTTGAATGAACAACCTCAAATAAAGTACAATTTCGTAGAGTACATATTACCCCAATCCCTCTCTAACAATAAGTGTTAGTCCTTGGCTTACTTTCCACTATTTCATTCCAACTTCTATAATTTAACTATCTTCGAGCTTTGTCTCCTATATAAGTGGAACAAACACTTTTTTTGTTGTTAGAAAGTCTCTTAAATATTTATGTGTGTACTTATTGTCCATTCTCCTACTATTCTAGGAGACTATCTTCATTATTTCACTAATGGTGATTTACAATTTCCATTGAATTGGATCTTCAATGATAGTTGTTTTCTAGGTTTTTTAATGGAAAATAGCTTGGGTTTAGATGCTAGTGAACTTCCAAATGACACATGGATCTCAATGTTTTCTCCTTGCTGATTGTTTCTTTCCTATTTTCCTTGAATTTGAAAATCATATAACCACATTAGAATGAATTAAGGTTATATGACTTTGACTTTTTCCAGTTTTCCATTATTAGAATGGGACTAGGAAATCTTTGTCAAAATTGTAATATGAAATTATTATTTTTAATGTAAAAATGGATTCAATGCCCTTGAATACCCTTAATAAAAATTATGCAATGTTAAAATCTCGTATTTACAATTCCACCATGTAATAACCCCAAGGACGAGCCCTAGTTGTATTTATGAATTGTAACATGTTTTGTAGGCTGGTGAGCCAAGCAATTATAAGCTGGTAGGATTATGTGTTTATTAGGCCAAAGAGCCTAGGTGTTAAATGGAAGGATCTTGTTTTGTACATGTAAATATTCATATTATTAATATAAAATAATTGTTGCATGTAGACCGACCACAAAGAAAGAGTATGGGGGACTAAGCTCCACTAGGTTGGGTAAGGTAGAGGGGGATGAGAGGCTGGAAATAAAGACTAAGCTTAAGAGATTAAGTCCAAGAATAAGTTATTATAATTATAAATGTTGATAGAAGGATATGATTATATCCTAAGTTACTTTGGGAAGACGGAATGACTCCCAAATGGAAAGGAACGTGCGTCATGAGTGACATGTGTCAGCTCAGGCACATGCANGGGGGGGGGGGGGACTCACATAGATTCAGGGACACATTGTTGTATCTCACGCACTCACCATTCTCGCCATTATCTAACCAGTCATCCACCTGTATCCTAACAACTTCACTCACGCATTGGGCAAGCAGGTAGCCAACCATTTCCTCCATTGTTAAACTCGTGGCCATCATGAACCTTTGTAACTTGCGCACATTGGTATTTTGCTGAGTCGTACTCTACCTTACCCGAGTTTTTTTGTTTCCTTCACCCTTGCCTATTTTTATTAGGAGCTAGATAGAAGAGATAGGTTGTCAGACCAGTGGTTTGCAAAGGCAGGTTGGCAGGCCCGTATATTGAAGAGGCAGGTTGTCAAGCCTACGAGAAACTCTCTCTAAGTGAGAGAGTGTGATAAGGAAGTGAATTCTCCCGCAGGGATTCCAGTAGCAGCTACATAGCTCTGAGAGTTCTTGTCTGGCCTATTGTTGAAGCCCTAGAAGGGAGGTGGAGCAATCGATGATCTGTGTGGCAGTGAAGGTGTATACTCCTGGGGTGTGACAGGCATGTGGGAAATGAGAGTATGTGAATAGTGGGCATAAGTGTCTCCTGAGAGAATACTTTCTGTTGAACTGTGTGACTTCTTGTTAGCCTTTCCAAGCCTAGGAATCCCTTGCCCAATGGATTTTAGTCCTAGCTTGGGGGTGGCCCACTACTGAGAGTGATGAGAAGTGTGGTCTAAGGCTGGGAGGTTCATGGAAGGTATGCACATAGTCAGTGGTCTTCAAAATCCAAATATAATTATCAATTATGTGTTTAATGATATCTGTTGTGCATGTCTATGATTCTTACAACGTTATTGTGTGATTTCGTTGCATGTATGATTTACGATCAAGTTCACATGAGTTAGTATGGTAGCAGTATATTTTATTGCCTTTTATTTCATTAGAAATGCATGCAATATATATGTACTCGAGGATGAACAATTAATATAATACTAGATATTAGTAGTCTATTGGTGGTGTTACATGGCCAGGACTAGGTGGTCGGGGCTACCACAAAATGGTATTACAATGAAATTCAATAGTGATGTTGCCTGACCTTTTGGTGGCTAGGGAAGTTACAAATTGGTATTAAAGCCATGGTTTCAACATTGAGCCTGGATGGGCCATGAAAGAGAAATTCGGTGAAGAAATTCCAGATAATTTTGAGGTATAGAGTGCCAGAAGGGCATTGAAAGAATACTTGGGCTGTGTTCAGAAACACGGGAGGTGTAACAAGTTTAATTTATGTCCATAGAGAAAGAAATCACAACATTCGTGGTGTTGGGCTGTTAGATCTGGGTGAGAGAAATATAAGTCTTCATATCAAGAAAATATTAAGTCATGACCATCAGATCTTGTTGAAGGGAGATCGACGGTGGGGAGCCATTTCAAAGATCGGGAAGGAAATTAAAGAGAGAGTAAGTTGAGCCCCCACAATCCCTCAAGATCGTTGATCTTTCTCGATCAATAGAGCAATCGTGGATATCAATTCCACCACAAATGAGAATCTTCGCATTATGGAGATTGGAAAGGATGTTAAAGCATGAGAAAGTTGAGTTTTTGCATTCACGCCTGGTCGTTGATTTTTATGGCTCTTTAAAACACTATTGTCGATCTTTCAAAGTGAGATAAGAACCCAAAGGTTAAGCTGAGATCACAACTCTCGGTCACCTATAGAGAAGAAAGAGTGAGCTTCGTGTATTTCATGTCCATCGATCCAAGTAAGGAACATGTGTTGATAAGTTAGCTTGTTCAGGAATATGGAATTTCAGAGAAACAAGGTCTGAATAGAGAGAAAAATCTCAAAGTCCCAAAGTCTAGAGTTAATTCAGATCGTTTGTTGCAAGAGATGAGTGTCGGAAGATTGGCTTGTTCGAGATTTTGGCATTCGAGAGAAATGAAGTATGCTAAGGTCAAATATCCGGAAGCATGAAGTCCCGAAGTGATGTGGCCTGCTGACATCACTAGGGATGGTGTAGAGACATGGAATGTGTGCCACATGTCAGTGAGTTAAGAACTTTTCTAAGATAGAAATGCAGTTAGAATGTGACATATATCACCCACCTGATTGGATCACGTGTCGGTTTTGTGTGTCCTGCCATGTGGCGCTCCTGGAGGTGGCACAAGGTAGTTAAGCGTGATGAAGAATTTAGCTGGATCCGACCCACATTAACTTTGGTCACGATCTATCAAGATCAAGGGTCAGGAGGCATTGCGGATATTGACGTTGTGCGATAGATAATTCTACAAGGTGGTTTCACAATCTAAACCACGGTTTCCCAGAAGGGGTACATCTTAGCGTGAGGACAATTGTGGAATGATCGACAGGTTACTCCAAAACCACCAACCCATGTTCCCACAATTTTAAAATTACTAAAGTTGATGTGATTTTTTTGGAATTTATTAGTTCAAGCATGGAAACCGTGGGCCCTAGTGGATGTAGGGCACTAGATCATGATGTTTGAATACTTGACACTCTGGAAGAAGTGGTGCATGAAGGAAGGTGGACCGTAAATCTATCGTTCTTCACACATTCTACAATTCATTGTTCTGTGATGTTGGGACGTGTAGAAAAAGGGAAACCTCTGAAGCCCGGAGCCTGAAGTTTCATAAATCCAGATAAGCACCCAAATCATAAGCGTTGGGTCATAGTTATGGTCACATGTGAACCAAGGGATAAAAAAAAAGGGGCTCACACCTGAAATTTGTTGCAAAACAAAACTGGGCTTAGATATTGAAGCCCGAGGGGTTCTTGACCAACCAAGACCTGTAGAAAATGGAATTTGATATTGTTTTGTTGAATCAGATTGGTTTATTCTGGAAAATTATTAAAGTTTGTTATCCTAACAAAATTCGATTGACTACACATTTTGCAGAATTAACAGTTGTCGAAACCGAACTGAATTGTCGCATAGTGCAGAGAAATGGGGGAGGCACAATATGCTTACAGTTCGAAAATTGAAGATAGAGAAATGGATATCTATTTTGGGGTTGAAGGGACAAACCCTGATGGGCATGGAGAAGAAATAGATAAAGAAGGGAACATGATGAAAATCATTAAAAAGTTGCAGAAATATGCCTAGACTCACCGAGTAGATAATAAAATCTCATGAAATCTAGGGAACAACTAGGAGAATTCAAGATAAAGTTGATGTAGAGCCTGGAAAGAATTGAGAAGAATTTAGACAAGGAGAGTGACTCCAATAAATCAAGAAGTCATAGGTCCCCTGATGAGAAGAGAAAATCAAGGAGTCTTAGCAGACACCATCATCACTCCCAAGGACACTCTAAGAGGAGGGCACACAATATTTCAAGTCCATATCCTACCATAAAGCATAGGAGATATGGAGTGGATGAAGTGAAGGGTGAAATGAACAATATTAAACCTCCTAGGTTTGATGGAGAGAACCAGAAGGAGGAAGATGTTGAGACATGGATTCTTGGCATGAGGAAATATTTCCAACTGTAGAATTACTCCGCTCGTGTAGAAGGAACAATTGCAATGTATAAACTGAAAGGAAAAGCATCCATGTGGTGGGACCATCTTGTGCAAGTACAACATATCAAAGAGAAGAATATTACCTGGAGGGAATTCAAGAAACACTTTGAAAATAAATACTTAACTAAGAGATACTATGACAGAAAGATGAAAGAGTTCTTTGAACTCAAATTGGGAAACATGACTATAAATGAATATGAAATAAGATTCCTATAGTTGTTGAAGTATGTCCCTTTCATCAAAGATGAGACTGTCAAAATCCAAAGATATTTGAGTGTACTGCCAACTTTCCTTAGTGAGAAGATCCAATATGATGATCCTAAAACTATGGAAGAAACCATAAGGAGAGAGAAATGCTTATATGATCAACATAAAGGAAAAACTACTTTCCAAAGAGCTTGGGAACAGAGGTAGAAGGGGAACACGACACACTTTTTAAGATGAAACAGAGGCAGAAGGGGAACAAGCCACCCTTTTTTAGGAATAGTCCTCAAAGACAGCCAGTTTTTAGAGAGCCAAGGATGGTTGAAGTAGGTGGAAAAAGGCCAAGACAACCACCTATTCAATGTTGGGGTTGTAAAGGGGATCACAAGTATATATATTTCCCTCATAGAAGTGACAAAGTGAGAATTTTCCACAATGTTTGTCAAGTAGAAACAATGGAGGACATGGGCAGTAGAGTACCAAGGATCTATGTGGCCCTGGACAACAAGCAAGATGAGTTTCAATCACACATGATTGAAGTTGAAGGTATGATCAATAACCATGCCTTTACTATTTTAATTGATTCAGGGGCTAGTCATAGTTATATAGACCCCAAGGTAGTGGAAAGGTTGCAATTTCCAAGAAGAAAGCATGTGAAATCTTGGCTAGTGTAGCTAGCTACAGGATCGAAGAGAAAGGTTGTTGAGTTGGTTAAATCATGTCTAGTGGGCATGAATGGACTGAGTACCAAGGTAGATTTGATCATCTTGCCTTTGAGATCATATGACTGTCTGATTGGTATGGATTGGTTGGACCAACACCATGCCATACTAGACTATTGTAACAAGGCATTTACTTGCATGGATGAGGAAGGAAATCAAAGAGCACTCCAAGGAATTTGTAGGGTAGTTACTGTCAGAGAAATCTTAACAATGCAGTTGAAGAAGTGTTACAAGAAAGGCTCCCAGGTATTTGCATCTCACATGGAAGAAAGACCTAAATATAAGGTGTCAAATATTGAAGACCATGAAGTGTTAAAGGAGTTTGGAGATGTGTTTGAGGAGATTCTAGGACTACCCCCTAAAAGAGATATTGATTTCTCTATAAATCTGATGCCTAGAGAAGCTCCGGTGTCGAAGACTCCCTACATAATGAGTACACCGGAGTTTAAATAACTGCAAATGCAACTTGAAGAACTTCTGAAGAAGGGGTATATACACCCAAGTGTGTCACCTTGGGGTGCCCCAGTCTTGTTCGTGAAGAAGAAATATGGGA
The DNA here is from genome assembly GCA_009831015.1 of Picea engelmannii. NCBI lineage: Eukaryota > Viridiplantae > Streptophyta > Pinopsida > Pinales > Pinaceae > Picea > Picea engelmannii. Next base: position 360,404 of record ML794144.1, read on the forward strand.
AATTGATATTGTGCATCGATTTCATAAAGTTGAACAAAGTGACTGTAAAGAACAAGTATCCCTTTCCAAGGATCGATGATCTCTTTGATCAGTTGACGGATGCAAATATATTCTCAAATATAGATATCAGGTCAGGATATCATTAGGTAAGGATAAAAGATAAATACATCAGCAAGACTGTGTTCAAAATAATGTATGATCAATTTATGAATTCATAGTGGTGCCTGGGTTATCAAATGCACCAATTGTTTTCATTTGCCTAATGAATGGTGTTTTCCGAGAATATTTGGATAAGTTTGTCATTGTCTTTTTGGATGACATCCTTGTATATTCCAAGTCGGAAAAAGAACATGAGAATCATTTGAGGATGGTGTTGCAAGTGATAAGAGAGTATCAGTTGTATGCCAAATTGAGCAAGTGGTCACTTTATCAAAACATAATTCACTACTTGGGGAATATCATATCTGAAGAAGGGATAGTAGTGGACCCTGAAAAGATTGAGGCTATCAAAGGGTGGACATCACCTAAGAATGTGATAGAAGTCATATCCTTCATGGGTCTAGTTGGCTACTATAGAACGTTCACTGGAGGGTTTTCGAGAATAGCTCACCCCATCACTTCCTTGCAAAGGAAGGGGAAGAAATTTCAATGCACAGAAGAATGTGAAAAGAGTTTCCAACAATTGAAGCAAGTGTTAACCAGTGCTCCAATTATGAATCTCGTAGATCCGAATGAAGACTTCATTGTATGCACAAATTCATGTAAAGAAGGAGTGGGTGGAGTCCTCAATCAAAATGATTTTGTCGTATGTTATGAATCAATGAAGTTCAAAGAGCATGAAAGGCTCTATGCAACTCATGATTTGGAATTGGCAGCCATAGTGCACACTTTGAAGAAGTAGAGGCACTACCTCATGGGAAGAAATTTTGAGCTAAGGATAGACCATAACGGTCTCAAATATCTGTTTGATCAGCCTACTCTAAATGTTAGGCAGAGTAAATGGTTGGAATTCCTTTGTGAGTATGACTTTGATATCAAGCACATGAAAGGAAAGGAGAACAAAGTAGCCAATGCACTCAGCAGAAGAGTGCATGAACTAAATGCTACAACCATTAGCATGTATCAAATAGATGTTAAAGGAAGAATTTTGAAAGCTGCAAAAGCCGATTTGCAATACATGGAATTGGTGACAAAATTGCAGTAGGATAAAATGCAGTAGAAAGTTGAAAATTATGAATTGGGAATTGATGAAATTATCTGGTACAGAAAAAAAAATTATGTACCCAATTCTCCTGAATTGAGGAGTGTGATTTTGAAAGAAATGCATAATGTACCTTATACGGGACACCCAGGATATCAAAAAACAGTTTCATCAATTAAGAGTCAATTTTATTGTCCAAACATGAAGAAGGAGATTGTTGAATACATAGCTAAATGATTAGAATGTCAAAGGGTCAAGGTTGATCACAGACACCCAACTGAATTACTACAACCATTACGTATTCCTGAGTGGAAGTGGGAAGTGGTGAAAATGGATTTCATCCCAGAACAAACAAGAAACATGATTCCATCATTGTGGTGGTGGATAAGCTTACTAAAGATGCCCATTTTATTCCATTGAAGACTACTCACAAAGAAGCTAATGTTGTTGATATCTATATGAGGGAAGTAGCACGATTGCATGGCATACCCAAGACAATTATGTCTGATAGAGGCCCAAAATTTACCTCAAATTTTTGGAGAGATTTATTCAAGGGGTTCGGAACAAACCTGAACTTCATCACAACCTATCATCGTGAGTCTAATGGGAAAACAAAAAGGGTGAACCAAGTGATAGAGGACATGCTAAGGATGTATGTGATGGACAAACCATATAAATGGGAGGATTATCTACACTTAGTGGAATTTTCTTACAACAATGGGTATCAAGAATCACTGAAGACGAGCCCGTTTGAATCACTTTATGGAAGAAAGTGAAACACACCAATAATCTCGGACAACCCAGCTGATAGAGAAATAATTGGGTCGGATTTGCTCAAGGAAATGGAGGAGAAAATGTTGAAGATTAAGCAGAATTTGAAGGTTTCCTGATCTGAAAATAGGGGGATGACTTGTTTTTCTATTCAAGCACCCTCTACTCCATTAAAATAAACTTCATGACCTTGCTCAATGTCGTAGTTGTGCAAAATAAATTATATGTCAAGTTTATGCCTTTTTTAGGTGTTCATGTGTGAGGTTTTTAAAAGGTTAAATATGTTGTTTACATAAATACAACAACAAAATAACTTGCAGCAAATAATAACCAGCAAACACTCACAAAAAAAACAACATGATAAAGGATTTCACCCACAACTGAGCTACATCTCCTGGAGCCTCCATCAATGGACTAGGCTCTCTAGGATTAGTTTGTCAAAATTTATTTTACAATCTTCTTCTCAACTCCAATGGATTTACTGACTGTACCATTGGGTTCATAATACATAAAAACCCCAAAAATGTCTAATAGAACCATGAAAACGGACCATGGCTCATCTAGGGCATGACCTCTTCTACTGGTGGCCTTGAGCTTCCCTGAGCTTTCTTGTGGAAAAAACACCTGTAACAGTCCTCAAATGCATTTGAAACCTATCCTGATGTGTTAAGAGCATAACAATTAGTAAAAAATGACTATTCACTAACAAAAAATAGACTTGGGCTCATCTGAGCATGACCTCCTTCAATGGTGCCCCTAAGCTCCCTAGAGCTCCTGAAACTTCAAGGTAGAAAAACCTGCAAAAGAAGTCTCCAAATGACTTTGAAAACTATTCCAATGGATTCAAAACATCTAAAAACCCTTATTTGGGCTTTTTCGGCACCTCATTTGGCCAAAAAATGAAGAAGTTAGGCCTCCTACCATTTTCCTCCTTCAAGCTTTTTGTCTCTGGTTCGCCAATTCACACCTCCTCTATGAGTAACCTGGATTCTGGGCATTTACCAGGCCTAAAACCAACACACACACTCATGCCCATAAAACGCACCAAATTTCCACACCATTAGTGAACTAATCCCCCGAATCATGGAGGTGTTGGGCGCATGGAGGCCATGTAGCCACGTCCTGCGCCAAAAATGGGCTTCCGTTGCAAGTCGGTTTGTGGTCTTGACAAGTGTCAAGAGCGTGGATGTGCCAAGTGTCAGGAGAATGGGGTTTGCCTAACCATTTGAAAATGCGCTCACAATCCATGTAGTTAAGGTCCTATGGGCAAGGCGCATGTGAATGGGGCTAGGGCTAAGCCCTAGGCTAGACCCCGCCGAAATGTACCATTGTATACATTTAAATAATAATAAAAACATATATGGTTAAGATGAAAAAGGGTGGCGCGCCGGTTGGGAAGCCTTTGCCAAAGAGTTTTCCATTGGGGGAGGTTTGGGGTTTGATTCCCCCAGACTCCACAAACTTTTAAACTACACCATCCTTACCATGGTGCCATGTGGCAACCCACGCCTGGGCCACGTGGCACCTTACCATTTGCCAATAAAAAATGCCACATGTCTCAATATCATTCATCCACGTATCTACCAATAAATGCTTGCCACATCACCACTTACCACGTCAGCACTACCATGTGTGAGGTACGGCCCTGCCACGTCATCACCTATATGGACTATACAGTCAACAATTTTTTTCCCTGTTTGGAAAATCGAACAGAACGTGATATCTCTCTCATCCGATGTCTATTTGACCCCGTTCGAAGTGAGTTGGGTTCATGTCAGCAATGCCTAGACACTTGTTCATTTTTAAGAAATTCTGAACACTTTCATTTTTGGGCTAAATTTTAACCCCTGGTCCAGATTCTGATCACTACCCAAGATAGGCATAAAAGTTATGATGATAAGAACAGAAACCACAGGGAGTTTAAAGTGGGTGAACATGTTTTCTTGAAAGTGAAAGCCAACAAAAGTTCCCTGAAGCTAGGAAATTGTTCCAAGTTGGCAGCCAAATATTGTGGACCAATTTAAATCCTAGAAAAGATTAGACTTGTTGCTTATATGCTTGCATTGCCTGCATCCATGACTATTCATAATGTATTTCATGTTTCATTGCTCAAGAAATATATACATGATCATAATTATGTGATTGATTGGAATGTGATTCTACTGGAGGAAGAAGGCACCTTGCAAGTGCATCTGGTATGCATATTGGACCAGAAGATCAAGCAACTCTGGAATCGATCCATAGGGCTTGTAAAGGTCTAGTGGACCTGGTACGGTCCTCAGGACGCGACATGGGAGCATGAGGATGCTATGCGAGCAGAATACCTGAATCTTTTGGAAGATTTTGAAAATCTTATTGATGTTGTGTAAATAAGTTGCACTGAGGATAGTGAAAAAATAAGAGGAGTGGATTGTAATATCCCTAAGGATGAGCCCCAGTTGTATTGATTAATTGTAGCATGTTTTGTAGGCTGGTGAGCCAAGCAATTATAAGTTGATAGGCTTATGTGTTTATTAGGCTGGAGAGCCTAGGTGTTAAAGGCCAAGAGCCTATTTTGTACATGTAAATATTCATATTATTAATATAAAAATATCGTTGTGTGTAGACCGACCACGAAGAAATTGTATGGGGGACTAAGATCCACTAGGATGGGTAAGGGAGAGGGGGCTGAGAGGCTTGAAATATGGACTAAGATAAAGAGATTAAGTCCAATAATAAGTTATTATTATTTTAAATGTTGATAGAATGATATGATTATATCCTAAGTTCCTTTGGGAAGAGGGAATGACTCCCAAATTGAAAGGATTGTGCTTCATGAGCGACATGTGTCAGCTTAGGCACATGAAGGTTTAGTGGGAATTCTTGTTGTTCGGGGGGGGGGAACTCATGAAGGTTTAGGGACACACTGTTGGCTCTCACGCTCTCACTATTCTCACCATTCTCTAACCAGTTGGCCACCTTTATCCTGACAAGTTCACTCATGCACTGGGCAAGCAGGCCGCCAACCATTTCCACCATTGTTGAACCTGTGGCCTTCGTGAACCTCTGTAACTTGCGTGCACTGGTATTTTGTTGAGTCACATTTTTCCTTCCCCGAGTTCTGTTGTTTCCTTCACCCTTTCCCATTTTTCTTAGGAGTTGGATAGAAGAAAGAGGTTGTCAGACTTATGGTTTGCAAAAGTGGGTTGTCAAGCCCGTAGATTGAAGAGACGGGTTGTCAGGCCTGTGAGAAACTCTCTCCATGTGAGAGAGTGTGCTGAGGAAGTGAATTCCCCTGGAGGGATTCCAGTAGCAGCTACAGAGCTCTGAAAGTTCCTATATGGCCTGTTGTTGAAGCCTCGGAAGGGAGATGGAGAAACCAATGAACTGTGTGACAATAAAGGTGTATACTCCTGGGGTGGGACAGACATGTGGGGAATGAGAGTTTGTGAGTAGTGGGTGTAAGTGGCTCCTGAGAGAATCATTTTTGTTGAACTGTGTGACTGAGTTGGATAGAAGAAAGAGGTTGTCAGACTTGTGGTTTGCAAAAGTGGGTTGTCAAGACCGTAGATTGAAGAGGCGGGTTGTCAGGCCTGTGAGAAACTCTCTCCATGTGAGAGAGTGTGCTGAGGAAGTGAATTCTCCTGGAGGGATTCCAGTAGCAGCTACAAAAAGTTCTTATATGGCCTGTTGTTGAAGCCTCAGAAGGGAGGTGGAGAAACCAATGAACTGTGTGACATTAAAGGTGTATACTCGTGGGTTGGGACAGGCATGTGGGGAATGAGAGTTTGTAAGCAGTGGGCGTAAGTGGCTCCTCAGAGAATCATTTTTGTTGAACTGTGTGACTTCCTGTTAGCCTTGCCAAGCCTAGGAATTCCTTGCCCGGTGCAGTTTGGTCCCAGCTCAGGGGTGACCCACTACTTAGAGTGATGAGCAATGTGGTCTAAGGCTCGGAAGTTCGTGGAAGGTCTACATGCAATCGATGTTCTTCACAATCCAAAGATAAGTATCAATTATGTGTTTAATGATGTATGTTGTGCATGTATGTGATTCTTACAATGTTATCATGTCCTTTCGTTGCATGTATGATTTACGGTCAATTTCGCATGAGTTAGTATGGTAACAGTATATTGTATTCCTTTTATTTCATTACAAATGCATGTAATATATATGTACTCCGGGATGAACAATTAATTTGCTACCAAATCTTAGCATTCTGTTGGTGGTGTTAGATGACCTAGCTTGAGTGGCCGAAACTGCCACAAAATGGTTGCCATTGCCCGACCTGTTGCTGGGTGGGAACGTTACACACGCAACCAAAATAATTTGATTACTATTATTTTTCAAAAGATTACCCATATTTTTGTCTTGATAAACAAGTAGGCACTGGTAGCTAGTATGAAAAGCATTGGTCCTCTCTCATTTCATCGACACATTGTTTCTTTCCATTGTAAAGGAGAACAATAAAAGTTACTAATATTTCTTCAAATCGCGTAATGGTCATATGATTATCGATTCTCCAAGAAGATATTTTGCAACAACCAATTCAGTCTCGTAAACCGCACTCAATACCTTGCTTCTAACATTCGCTGCTCCATGCAAATTGTACCCTCTTTATCCTTTAGAGATGCTCGGCCTAAACGTCTCAAATTTATACCCTATCTGCGCTGTGTACGTCGTATGTGAAATGTGGCTTTGTTTGTAGGTTCACGCATTCTGGTTATGGTGTGGAGCGATCAATACTCGTTACCATGCATGACGATGGGCCCATCCATACTTTGCAGTGTCAACATTCATGTTTTCTCTGAATTACCTCTAATGATGTTAAGAGATTAATGTATCCTACTTGAATAAGTGTATATTTAACATATATTATTAAAGAAATATCATTAATGTATCTATCAATATATATGAATATCTTAATAATATTAATATTGTTATTTCTAGTAATTGATGGAGGCATAAGAATATGTTGAACTAATATCTATCATATATTAATATGAAATGGATGGATGGATAAGAATACTTGAAATATTATCTAATATATATTAATATGAAAAAAGCACTCATACATGATCTTAAGATGTTCTCTGAACCCTGAAAAAAAGTAGTAGAAGATGAAGGCTTCTACTAAAATGGTGGTTTAAGGATGGCCACAAACTATGAATAGAGATCCGATAACTCAATAAAAAGACTCCAAAAGTGATTTGGAAATCAAAAGCATACGCAAAAAGTCTTCTACTAAATGGCATGGTTTCAAATTGACCATAAACTAACCAAGAAAAGGACTGAAATCTCAAAAGGAACAACTACAAATATTGATGATGCTCTCTAAAATGTAACAAGCAAAACTTCATGTCTTTTTCTTAATTGGTGGTTTTAAGCTAACCACAAAGTTTCAAGAGCTCAAAAACTATAAAGAGATGGTTTCGAGATTACGGCAAACCAATAATCTGATTGTATGTTCAAGAACAACGATGCATATTTGCTCATCTTTTCACAGGCTCTAAAACAAGCTTGGAACCTGACTGAAAACTTTTGATTGTCAAGGACAAGTTGTTCAAATTCCCTTGACCATAATGTGTATGCTTTCCACAATCCATACAAGGGTGAAGATCGAAACATTAATATTTCATATGTCCAACTTTATCACAATGTTGGCATTTCAATATTATTCATCAACTTAGTTGACTTCACTAATTTGGCTCTGAACAAACTAAAAAAATTTCTGAATAGAAACATGTTCAGAATGGTTTTTCTTTTGTTGCAGATCTTCTTGTTGGAATTGTGACTCAAGCTGTAAAAACTCAAGCGTATCTTTTGAATTCTATAAACAATTTTAAATGCAAGAAAGAGTTGTCTTGTCAACTGTGACTCTGTTGTCATCAGAAGAAAAAAGTAGAGTGTTAACTCCACAATAGAAAATTTAAACTCAACTGAAGGGTGTTTCATACGTGAAATCCTACAGGATCCGTCATTTGGCATCACCAAAGAAAATATTCAAGCATATTCAACACCAGAAGTAGTTGGAGAGGCTCTCTCAAACGGTCCAAAGAATAGAGGAGTGGTTGACATATTCGACGAGATTCCTTATGTTCTCATTTTTCTATCTTCTCAATGCAGGTAAACAACGGTTGGACCTATCTACAGGACTGTAGGCTTAGGTTTTGTATTTCCAAAGTATTCTCTCCTTGTCTGTGACATTTCTAGGACCATTCTAACTCTTTCAGAGGACAAAGAAATGCAAGAAATTGAAGAGAAGTGGTTTAGTATCACTACCTACACGAATTCCAGATAAAATGTAAATTCCTATAGGTTGAGCATTGAGATTTAATGGGGTCTCTACACAATCACGGGAGGGGCATAGGAATTTCTGGCATATAACAGAAACATCATTCTTTAGATCTGCGCTCTTCCAACAATCAACAATGCCCTCTCACCGTCAGTTTCTGCAAATCAACTTCCTTTCACTTTCAATCTAACATCACTCATATGATTTGTGCATAATTAGAACTCCAGAAACAAACTCATTAAAATCAATACACAAAGAATGGCCTTTGGGAAAGAAACCCGATCTACAAATATGAACTGATTGAAATCTGTCTATGCATAAAATATGGACTCCATCATTTTAGATTTCACACAAACTAAACCAATAATATATTCCCAATGCAATACATATACTATTGAATCGATGATGGATAACCAAAGACTTTTCTCAAAGAGAGTGCCACAAAAATTATGTGTAGAAATATACTATAGAATGTCTATAGTGAATAGAGATTAAACTCTTACACATTTTTTTGAAAGTTGCATTTATTTCAGGCAATCGTCCAACATACACAAATTGCCAATTTCAATCTTTTGTTCAACCAAATCCTTCATTGATGAGTATTATAATGCAACTGTTGCTACCAATCCAATACAGAAAATAATAATCACAATAATAATAACCTCAATTGTTGATCTCTCCTGATCAATATTCTTCTTCTGCAACTGCAATTACCATTACGACAAACATTCGGCCATCACAATCCCACAAGCATCAAGTCCATAGATGTGTTCTAATGTTACTATTAAGAATATAGTCAAGAAAATAACTAATAGACCATAGATGTGTTCTGATGTTACTGTTAAGAATATAGTTAAGAAAATAAATGACTTACAATATCAAGAAGGCAAGGCAAAGAAGACAAGAAAAAAAAGAACAAAGTCAATTCAATTAATATGTACATCAATAATGTATATATTACACATTGCACAATTGTCCTCTAACAATATGATTGTTAGGGTAAGATAAGAAACTGAGATTAGAGTTTTCAACATTGATAGATCAAAGTTTCTGACTTCTTTGATCTTCCTTCCTTCAGGCTTCGTTCTAATCTGATTCCAACAAATTTTCCAATCTTTATAAAATCTTTGGAGCTCTTAATATAGATGTGTTGCTACCTTCAAAATCCTGGCTCGGATGCTATATTCCTTTTACTCTCTATGTGGTTGGCTGAGCCCCCCTCTCTAGATCCATCTGGGCAGAAGCGTTCGCTGCTAGAATTGTCGCCTGTAGAAAAAGTTTTCAATCATAAAACTCTATGCTTTGTACCATGTAGGCTGTGCTTTGTACTCTACAGTGTAGTCTCTGTCAATTGTCCTCTCCATTGTCCAACTCTGTATTTCTTGGGAGATCGAGAGATAGGATATTACAGTATAATATGTTATGCATTTCACTTTGTCTCTATAACTTACTAGTATCATCCGAACATACTCATTTCCTTTTACTTAGGGTAGATTAGTGTCTTTGTAATCAATATGAAAATATCTATGTCTTCAAAACTAGATTTCAACTAAATTAAGTTACATGTTGATATTCTATAGCCACAAATGTATTATGTTAAGAAATTAAATTTGGTTATTGTAATGCTTTAATCATTCTTTTGGTTATTGACTTGGCTAAATGTTGTCAATAGTGAGCAAACCCCTTAGTTTCCCCACCATAAAAAAACATATTTTTTTTTAGACTATTGTCCCCTTGGCAAAAATATTTGCATCCGTACTCATATATTGTTTAAGAGAGATGATTGAATAGGTGTTTGACATTTGTTCATTTCTTAATTCCATAGGTATCAAGTAAACACCTTCAATTTTTGTACTGACTAGTTTAACATGGTTGCCACCAAGACCTTATCTACCTCTAATGATGGTTTATTTATACAAAATTTCATCCCTACAGTTAGTTTATGTTGAGATTTGGGTATCTTGGGAAGTGGTCCCTTGTGGTTTTGAGTCTCTAACCACAAGTAGGAAATACTTTGGTACTATGTACCTTGTACTTTATGTCTAATTCAACTTTGGCTTAACTTAAGTCAAAATGTTGAATTTTTGTCACTTAGGCAAAAGTGACTAATTATTCACCTTGTGGGTGAATGAGGGGACACAAAGTGAACTTAGTGAACTTAACCCAAAGTGGGTTTCTGAGTGAGATTATTGTGGGATGATCTCAACCTTTTATTAGAGAATGGATGGAGAGATCTTAGCCATCCATCTCTTAGGTTTCCTTATGGAGGTTCAAGAGGGGCGCATAGGGCCTAAAGAGGATCATTCTGTCTTTTGTTCACTTGGAGAGGAAGAGGAGAGAAATGGAGATGGGAATGGAAGAATTATATGAGGGATTCAAGGGAACCTCCTTCCATGGAGGGATCTATGAGGCTTTGGATTCCATTGTTTTGTGGTGTTGATGCTTGCTTGGAGCAGGGCGCACTGTAGGAGGAGGGAGCACATCTAGCAGGGAGATCTTGCACTTGTCAGATTGTTTATTGGAGAATATTGTTGGAGAGGTAGAACACAAGGTCAGATTTGTGTGCAAGGGTTTCTTCTACAAGAATTCAAGTAGCAAGGGCATAATCTTTCAGTGGGATTGAGATACAAAGGAGAAGGGCACACCATGCTTGGGCACATTCACCTTCTTGGACTTTTATAGAAGCTTGAGAGGGGTTTTCATTGTATCAGGTTCATTTGTTTCATGTACTTGTTGTATCTCACATTCTTTACATCACATAAATATATACTTATATTCCAAACTGTTTTTCCCCGAGGGGGTTTTATCCAGGGTCGTGTTGACCAAAAACCTTTCTTTCTTATTTTCATGTATTCTAGAATTTAGAACCACATTATTTAAGTTGTAAAGATCTAGAGTTGTCTTATATATTTGAGGTATGCATGTGCTAACCTATAGTCTACTAAAACTACATGCTAGCGTACCTTAAAATCTTATGTAACCATAACAAAACAACAAAAATGTCCCTAAACTATTTTTTGTTATAAAACAACAACAAAGACTTGTTTGACAGTTGAAACTTAGAGCCAAACTCGGGTCAAAGACAAACCTAGTTGGAAGCATGTTAGGACCTCATATTTCTTCATGGTATCATAGCCCTTGGTGGATAAATCTTGTTGATTTTGGACAACATTTTGTGGACAGTTCTTGACTGCTTGTGGGCAGATTTCTTGACATCTTCTTGACAATGATTTGTAGTAGCTTGTTGGAAGAAATTTGTGTGACAGTTGTAGGACAGTTGGTGGACCTATACTTAGCCTATTTTCACACCTATTATGTAGGAGTGAGGCTGATTTCATACAACCTCTTTTCACACCTGTTCTGTTACGAGTGAGGTTGTAGTTTACTGCCTCTTTTCACACCTGTGTTGACATGAGTGAGGGAATGATATTTTGTAGTCATAGCATCAGTGTGAGTTCAGTGGGTAGACATGTCAATATCTTATATGAGGGCAGAGGATATGCTAGTCGAAGCTATCAATTGGTCCCCTTAGAAGACTAGGATCATTTTCGTCTTAAAGGAACTTGAACTATAGGATATAGTTCAAGCTCTCATGGTGATTCCTCCTGCACCTGATCCATCACCTTTGTTGGATGAATATTTCAAGAAGAAAAACACCAAGGTGAAATGAACTATTTTTGACGCAGTGAGGGATCACATCTTACTACAATTGACTAGTAAATACTTTGCATTTGAGATGTGGGCATCCTTGTGAAAGCTTTACCAGAGTCCCAACCAGAACTGGAAGATGGTTCTGCAGGAGAAACTCAGGAGCATTCAGATGCTCAATATTGACTCGATCACTTCTTACCTTGGAATATTCACTCATATCAGAGATGAGATAGCATATTTCGAAGAGATAGTGGACCCGAAATTTATGGTGAGGACAACTTTAAACAACTTTTCCAAACCACAGGGTCCATTTGTACAAGGCATTGTTTCGTGGGAGGTTATGCCTACTTGGAAGATACTTTGGGATGATTCTGTATAGGAGGAGACGCGATGCATCTCAGAGTCTTCAAGACAACAGTGGATATCTCAGGGTGATGAGGATCTTTCTCTTTGGACAAAGGGAAATAAGATGGTCAGCAAGGGTGCACGATAGGGTTGCAAGAGGAGGGGCAAGCCACAGGGGGAGAGTGGAAATGGGAAGAAGAGGGATATGAGAAAAGTGAAGTGATTTGTTTGTAAAAGGATGGGGAACTATGATGGACAATGTCATAACAAGAAGAAGAAGAAGGGTGTCATAACAGCTATAGCAAAGGAGGTAGAGTTTTAGACACAGTTTGAGTGGGAGTGTGCTGTCCTCATTTGTTGCACTTCAGTTGAGTGGACACCTAGTATCTGGTACATAGATAGTGAGGCTTCAAACCACATGACTAGTGTGAGGGAGAATTTTACTGACCTCAGAGATACAGAGGTCAGGATGGATACTGATCTTGGTGATGACAACATAGTCATAGTGGTTGGGCGTTGCATAGTTACCTTTCAGAGAGATGGATTACCACCTATTTTGTTTAGGGATGTTATCTACCACCCTCGGTTGAAGAATAATCTCATATCAGTTTTGACCCTCCAGGATAGGGGTCTTTAGGTGTCCTTTAGAGGGAAATAGGTCCTCATACACCCTAAGGGGTCATGTCTCACCTCAGGGTAGGTTATTGGAGTGAAGGATGGGAAACTATTCAAATTTCTTTTTTATCCACTTCATTCTTTGGCAGCAAGTAGCGACAATAAAAGTCAATTGTGTGAGTTGTGGAATCGGAGGATAGCTCACCTTCATCATGGGGCTCTTGGAGGACTAAGAGAGGTTGTGACAGGAGTGCCACAATTTAGTTCATGGCAGCAATATGTGTGCAGAGGGTGTGTGCTTGGTAAGTTTACCAAGGATTGTTTTCCCAGCAGTGACAATAGGTAAGCTAGGGTACTAGATTTAGTACACACAGATGTGTGTGAGCCCATGTCTCAGGCATCCTTGAGTGGTTGTGAGTACTATCTCAAATTCATTTATGACCACTCCAGAATGACTTGGATCTATTTCCTAAATACCAGGAGTGAGGTCTTCAAGAGGTTCCAAGAGTTCAAAACTCTTGTGGAGAACCATACATGAAAGAGGATCAAGGTATTGTAGTCAGACAAATAAGGTGAGTATTCCTCCAATGAGTTTTTAGACTTATGTACCCGTGCAGGGATTAGAACACAGATGACCATGCCTTACAACCCCTAACAGAATGGGGTTTCCAAGAGGAAGAATAGGGCGATTATAGGTGCAGCGAGATGTATGTTGCATTATCATAGTTTTCCTCTATACCTCTTGGATGAGGCGAGTGTTTTTGTAGTTTACCTGCAGAACAAGAGTCTCCACATGATTTTGGGGAAGATGAATCTTGAGGAGGCCTTCACTGTTAGGAGGCTCGATGTCGAGCACATGAATATTTTTGGTTGCTTGAATTATTCTCATATCCCCTTAGAAAGGAAGACAAAGATATACCCCACCAACTCACAGGGGCCAAACACTTCAGTAAGATTGATCTGAAGTTTGGCTACCACCAGGTCCCAATAGAACAGACAAATGTATGGAAGACCGCCTTCAAGTCAAAGGAAGGCCTTTTTGAATGGTCGGTCATGCCCTTTGGTTTGAAAAATGTTCCAGCCACTTTCATAATAATGATGGATGATATCCTGTGACCATTCACCAATACCTTTGTAGTGGTGTATCTAGATGACATTCTCATTTACAACAAGACTTGGGTCGAACAGTTGCATCATATTCAACAGGTTATGCACACCCTGGGACAACACAAGCTATACGCCAACTTGGAAAAATGCTCCTTCGACATGGACAGGGTCCATTACCTGGGCTACATCATTAATCATCATGGCATACATGTGGATCCATCCAAGAATCAAGTCATTCGTGACTAGCTAGCCCCAAACACACTCACTGAGCTTCAGAGCTTCTTGGGCCTTGCCAATTTCTACCATAGGTTCGTGTTGGGATTCTCCCATATTGCATGGGCCCTCAACCAAATAACCAAGGGTGGTGGTAAGGAAAAATTTGCGTGGGGTTGGTCCCAAAAACAAACGTTCGATGATTTGAAGTAGTGCTTGTGCTCAACCCCAATAATTTCACTACTAGACCTGCAACAACCCTTTGAGATCAAGACATATGCTTCAAACTATGTTGGGGGCATTGTTCTCACTCAGCACGACCACCCCATGGCATATCATAGTGAGACACTATCAAATGTTGTCCGTAAGTACCCTACTTATGAAAAATAAATGTACTCCATTGTGAAAGCCTGACACCAATGGAGACATTACATTCTTGGGAAGGAGACAGTCATCCACACTAATCATAAGCCACTGCAGTTCATGCAGACATAAGGAAAATTGCAGAATGGCCGCCATAAAAAGTGGTCCACATACTTGTAGAAATTCCACCTCAACATCAAGTATAAAACAAGAAGCACCAATCATGTCAATGATTGCCTCAAGCAACCACTAGTCACAACACTCACCATGGTGCTAGAGTCTTGCGGCCATGAGACCTTTGGATGGCCCAAATTCTATGAGACAAACCTAGACTTCACCACCACCTACCAAATGTTGGGTGCAAACGCAGTTGTCGATAGTTTCCATCTTCAATATGGGTTTTTGTGTCATCTGGACCATATCTATGTTCCATCAAGCGAGTGAGCAAAGATGATCTGGGAATCCCACTGCAATCAGGTGGCAAGACACTTCGGCTTTGAAAAGACAATGGATATGCTACAAAAACATTTCCACTGGACGAAACTTCAACAGGATTTTAGTAATTATATCAGGTCCTACACTTACTGTGCTATTTCCAAACCGACCACTAGGAAACAGCGATTATACGCCCCTCTTCCTACTCCTGATAGGCCATGGGAATCCATCTCAATAGACTACATGTCACGCCTCCTGTCCACCAAGCGGGGAAATGACTATTTTTTTGTGGTTGTTGATCGTTGTTCTAGGATGGTGATTTTGGTTGCCTTCAAGAAGAGCATCACAACAGAGGCCACTGCCAAGCTCTTGTTTGAACGAGTCTGGGTACATTTTGGAATCCCACAAACCATTGTCTCAGATCGAGATAGTTGATTTCTTAGCACATTCTGGTTGAGCCTCTAGTCATTGTTGGACACCAATCTCACCAAATCCACGGCCTTCCACCCCCAAACAGATGGCCAAACTAAGGTCATAAATCGAATGATTGTGCATATACTTCGCATGTATAATTCCAAGCACCCTTTCACATGGGATGAGAGCCTTCCCTATGTCCAACATAGATACAACCGAGCCTTGCATATCTCAACCATCTACAACCCCTTTCAGGTGGGGTTGGGATTCCAACCATTGGGTTCCATACATGTTACACTTCCCCGTGTGGTCAGCTCGATCGACTCATATCCTGCTCCAACTGAAGCTGATAAAGCCACCTGGCTCATTGAGTAGATCCAACACATACACCAACAGGTTTAGGATATCCTACAGAAGTCCAATGACAAGTACAAGAAGTGTTATGATCAACATCGGGTGCCACATAAGTTTCAGGTGGGCGAAAAAGTTTGGTTGCACTTGCAGAAAGAATGCCTTATAGGACCCCATCATAAGATTTTCCCACTCTGTTATGGGTTGTATACCATCACCAAGGCCATGGGCGGGAATTATTTTGAGTTCAACATTCCTCCTTTCCTCCTTTCCTTGGCCTACACCCAATGTTCAACATGGATCCCCTTCCCCCTTATTTCACACCATTATTGGACACCTCAGAAGTAGCAGAACAACTGACACCAACAGAGATCAACCTTGATTGCATAAATCATACATCCAGTGATCATATTGTGGACACACATATCAAGGGCACTCGAAAGAAAAGGATCCTTCTTAATCAAGTTGTCAAAGCAGGGCAACTCCTGCACCAAGGCAAGTGGCTCACCCAGGGCCAAATTCAACAGAAATTTCCTCATATGATGGGGGAAATCAATGCAATGGAGACCATTTATTCCTAAGGAGGGAGGATTGATATATGTGGATATCAGTGGCCACCCACCTTTTCCAACTGGCTCAAACCAGTTTTCTGACAATTTTGGTAATTTACTATTTTTAGTAGTTTTTCACTACCGTAGCCGTTTTGAGGCCCTAAACATTTTTTTTTTGGGAAAACAGGGAGAAATATTAAATTTCCTTTATATTTCCTCCAAAATGAATCTCCTCGACAATACCTTTCCAATAGGCTATCATACGCCTAAAATGAAGATCATATGCAAAAGTTACGACCCTGAGAAGTTGATGTACTAACTTACCCAAATGGGGCCCACATGACTTTTGGCGCTTCATCTCCTAGGGTTAGGTTTTTGGATTTCTAGGGTCTTTGGAATTCCTATTTATTGTAAAAATTCCTTCAAAGCCTCATTGTAATCATCTTCTTGTGAATGAGTGTAGCTGTCACATCTCTTCTCGGAGATAAGCCGCCACCATTCCAACAAGCTTGTTTCTGCTGCATTTTACAGTTTCAACTTATTTCCTTATTGAATAGAAAACCAATTTTATTGTATCTATGTTACTTTTTGTTAAGCACCTGTTAATAAGTTGTAGTCATTTTGTTTGGTTCATAAAATCTGGATCACCTCATCAATGTCTTCATAGTCGAAGTACTTGTCCATTGATCTTATCCAATCCAACAATTCTTCCGCATATAATTTTCCTTTGTACATTCAGATTTCTATCTTTTCTCTACCTCACAATTTAACAATATCTTTCACAAAGTATTCTTCTGTAGCATCTTCTCCTGCAGCTCCTTCAACTTCCATTTCTTCGCTCTCTGCATCACTGATGTCTCGAACATCACGTTATCTTCTTTGTGATGTCTCCATAACATCTAATCTTGTGAGAAATTCTCTCGTCTTCCTTTCTACAACTTGATTTTCTATAGGTGGCTCTGCACATATTCTAGGTGACATTGTGTTGAACTTTTCTCATTTACACATCTACCACTTGATCTATCTGATACCACTGGATGTTGTCAAACTAGTTCCTCTCTTTTACAGAGAGCACAATTTGAGGCTCTGATACCACTTGATGTAGCCCCCCCTTTTCCCCTAGCGGTTTTGCGACCTCCCATTCAAGGATATTCAAAATGCTGAGTCATATTAGCTCCTTGGGACCCTTCTAGGCCCCAATTTGATTTAACACATGCCCTTTATCACCTCAGGTGTAGGTCATATGGAACCCACAAGCCCTTTTCTTAGCACTATTTAAAATTTTAAATTTGAAAGGCGCTAGCTCCTTCTTCTAGCCCCTCTCCACATGATAACTCGAGCTATGACTCAGGGCTAAACCTCCTAAGGGGCTTCACAACTTTAGGCTTTGAATGTTTTGGTAACAGCTGCAACCTTGATCTGGATTATTTTCGGCACAAAATGAGATCGGAGATATAATAAAGAAATGCACAAAGATATCATAGATATTCAATAATATAATAGAAATGTATCAGAGATGAAACCATAAACACATATATACAGTAATACATGATTTCTATTATTGAAATAAATGTAGAGAGACTATAAAATATAGAGTGTAAGACTCGATAGAATGGTGACAACTTATCTCTGAGAAGAGATATGAAGACTACTCGCATTCACAAGAAGATGATTACAATGAGGATTTGAAGGAATTTTTACAATAAACAGGAATGCCAGAAACCCTAGACATCCAAAAAACTAACCCTAGGAGATGAATCACTAAAATTCACGTGGGCCCCATTTGGGTAAGTTAGTACATCAACTTCCCGAGGTCGTAACTTTTGCATACGATCTCCGTTTTAGGCGTATGATAGCTTGTTGGAAAGGTATCGTCAAGGAGATTCATTTTGGGGTCTCAATAATGCCTTAATATATCATTGAGAACCTCTATCTCAAAAAACCTTCATTTAGGCCCTCAAAATGGCCCCGAAAGTTAAAACCTGCTAAAAATAGTAAATTGACAAAATTGCCAGAAAATTGTTTTGCGCTAGTTGGAAAAGGTGGGTGGCCACTGATATACACCTAGATCAATCCTCCCTCCTTAGGAAGAAATGGTCTCCATTGTGTTGAGTTTTCAGGGGAGAGGGAAAAGCGTTTGTTGGATCTGTATCTTGGTGAGTTGCTTGCCTTGCTGGAGACGTCACGCTGCTCAGTTTATGGAAGTCTGTCACGAACCTGTTGAGGCTGAGGCTATTCAAAAAGTTGGGCTACATGAGAGGACAGTGTGTAGAAGGACTCTTTGTGCTTTTTTGCAACCTTGTCGACCTGCTTCTGTTGGATAGAAGGTTCTTGGGGAAAAGCAGTAGTGGTTGCAGTGTCCTTTTGTTCCCCTTTTGAATATATTGTGAAGAAGTTGAATTTTTCAGTATGAGATACTACCTTGCGACACTTTTTAGGTGGAATAGTAGTCGGAACTACCTCTGGTATTATGTAGATATGAACCCCCAGATAAACAATGACACTGCGGGGTCGAGACTCATAAACAACATGGTGCTTCCACATATATGGTTGGCCCAAGAGAACATCACAGACGTCTAGTGGGGAAACATCACATAATACCTCATCCTTGAAGGGTTGGATTTTGTATGACAATCAACATTGTTGGCTGACACAAAGATCTCATCCTTGGCGAAGCCACCCGATGTTGTATGGCTACAGGTGTGGTGTTGTCGACAATTCCAACTATTTGACAACCTCTGCTGAGATGAGGTTCTTCTGGCTACTGCTATCAATAATAAAATGCAGCGGGGTCCCCTTCACCCACATATGTGAATGAAAAATGTGCTCCCCATCTTCAGGGTCTGTTGGTTCTTCTAGTTCAATTGTTGCGGTTGCAACAATAGTAGTGGGGTCCGCGTCAATGATCTGTCCTTTACTCGTATTTTTAGAATCAAATTCTGAATCAGTGTTCAGCTCCTTGTCTTTGATCTCAGCCACTAATGACTATTTTGAGCGACATTCATCGATGTTGTGCCAGTGAGTTTTGTGGAAATCACACCATTTTCCGGTGTCATTCTTTTTCTTCCCGTGACCCTTCTTTTCATGTGTCTTAGACTGGTTTTCGAGAGATTGTTTGTTAGGGACGTCTTTGTCATACTTTGGTTGTTGCGGATTTGCAGACCCGAATTCTGATTTGTTCTAGTGCTTCAATTTCTTCTCAATTTTAACAACATATCGATAAGCAACATCGAGTGATGAGATGTCCAGAAAATCCATTTCAGTCTGGATGTATCTGTGTAGAACCCCACGATATTTTAGAACCAAATGTTGCTTGAAGTCTTTTATACCCAACTTGGTGTGCAAGGTATGGAAGGTATTGGTGAACTTCGAAACTACTTGGCCCCTCTCTTTCCGCAGTGTGCTCCTTCTCATGTACTAGTCCTCATAGTTGCCAACAAGTTAATACTGTTCCTTTACCGCATCCACAAAAAAGTCCCAAGTGGCCGGATCAACTCCATATATTCCAAACTCCTTTGTGGAATTTTTCTCCCAATAAGTTTCCTACCAATTTTTAACACGAGGGAGAGCTTTAAGGAGTGTGAAGGTGATCTTTTCTTTGTCGTAAAAATTGTGAACAGAGAAATAACCTTCCAGCAGACTTAACCATTTTTCTAGGGCTTTTCCATCTATCTGTCCTTCAAATACAGGAATATCAAAATTAACTTGTACCTTGAAAGGCGAGGTGCCTCCAAAGTGGCCTATTGGTGAAGATGTGTCTTATGCTATCAACAGGCGTTTAAGGATGTGGGCAAAATTTTCCATCACTTCGTCCCTCTGTCGCGTGAGAGCTTGCTCAAGCAACAAATTGATAGGATCATCTGCTCCATCCTTTTTCTTTTCTTCTGCCATTGAGGGTTTCTTGGGTGTGTGAGAGCGATTTTATTCAAGAGAGACAAGATCAAGACCCAACTTTCTATACTCGGACCTCATCGGGGACATGCACTAAAAAAAACGATCAAGAGCAGCCTGCTCTAACACCACCGATCCAGATTATTTTCGGCACGAAATGAGATCAGAGATATAAGAAAGAAATGCACAGATATATCATAGATATTAAATAATATAATAGAAATGTATCATAGATGAAACCATAAACATAGATATATAGTAATATACGATTTCTATTAATGAAATAAATGTATAGAGTTTGTAAAATACAAAGTGAAAGACTCGATAGAATGGTGGTAGCTTATCTCTGAGAAGAGATGTGACGGCTACTCGCATTCGAAAGAAGATGATTACAATAAGGCTCTGAAGGCCTTTTTACAATAAAAAGGAATTCCAAAAACCCTAGACATCCAAAAATCTAACCCTAGGAGATGAAGCACCAAAAGTCATGTGGGCCCCATTTGGGTAAGTTAGTACATCAACTTCCCAGGGTCGTAACTTTTGCATACGATATTTGTTTCAGTTGTACGATAGCTCGTTGGAAAGGTATCATCGAGGAGATTCATTTTGGGAGATAAATAATGCCTTTGGATGTCACTGAGAACCTATATCTCGAAAAACCTTCATTTAGGCCCTCAAAATGGCCCTAGAAGTTAAAACCTACAAAAAATAGTAAATTGCCAAAATTGCCAGAAAACTGTTTTGAGCCAATAAGAAAAGGTGGGTGGCCACCGATATCCACCTGGATCAAACCTTTTCTCCCTAAACCTAAACCCTGAACTCACCTGGATGATCAACAATTCTCACTAATCCGATAGTAAATGACTATGATCCTCTTCGGACTTCGCGTTCAGGAATTCTGAACGTTCCAACACAGTTTTGTCCCGAAGTGCTTCACGCCCAAAGTGACAGATCGAGCGTCACATGCTCACATCGATCAAAGGTTGAGATTCACCCTTCACTCCACCTTTCCTTTCCTCCAAAGGAATCTTCCCCTAAAGTTTACGGATCTCTGCCATGTATCCTCACAGCAACCAATGACTAGGATTACTTCACGGCTTGAGGACTTTGGTGATCCCCACTCATTAAATTCTTCAAAACCTTCGAACCAAGAAGTACTGAAGGACTCCATGGATAACCTATGTGAAACTCTCCTAGATATGATGGTCTGGAACGATCTTGCCTCCTCCTGAATGGATCTTGCTCGTTAATTTACAAAATCTTAAAGGGATCCTCCCTATTGAAGAATTATCACCCTCTACCTCTTCTGAGTTTGTTCCTCCTTCGAAATTTTACTCCTTAGAGCGTTTTCTTCGACACTTAGTCAAAATTTACCCTATGTGTGCCTTGCAACAGGCCTTCGTCCATGACTCAAGTTCTTTGTGAGCGACTGTGCACACCTTGAAACAGTTCTTTACACTCTTCTGCAAGTAAACTTCGAGTTATTCCTTATGATCTTCTTAGTAAAAAAGACTCTGTCGATGCACACCTTGCAGAGAATATTCACACATTGCATACAAATCTCCATGTTATCTCTTATAAGATTCTGAGTCGAAATAGACTTTGTCAATGCACACCTTGCGGATACTATGCACTCTTTGCATCGGCTCGAAGAAGAGAAACAATTGAAACTTATGTAATCCTCACAGATTCATACATTCAACCATGAAATGCATTCATAATGTAAGAACAAGTAATACTAGAGAACATAATTTAAACAGAAAGCATGTCATTCATTCAGATAGACACAATAACAACAACACCAAACACTTTGGATCAATCTTCTCTATTATATTCATTCAAATGCTATATACATGGCCATAACTTTGATAATCTTCAACAACAATAACATTCTGTAGTCTTCAACAAAATTGCACCAGTTCTCAATAAATTTCAGCAACCTCTTCTGGGAAACAATACATTTATTTATACAAGAGGGATCATTGAGTGTTTTCCCTCCGACTACCTTAGTGCTATCCTATCAAAATAAAATATTTCAACTAAGTCTTTATTACAACAAATGATTGGTACAGACAAATAAGAGCAAATGCTTCAAATCTATACTACCAACTACTACATTAAAAAAAATACAATCCCCAACAATGTCATGCGATGGTTTAGCCTCTAAACATTCAAGATGTTATTTAATTACAATCCTTTCAAATATTTGCATGGCATGCCCTCTTAAATTCAAAGTCACTTCAAAATGCGTGCTATGGTGTTGAGTTGTCTTCCACTTGCGCTTTGATGACGATGCTCCTGCATCAATTATAGGAATGTTCCTTAATATATTACGAGGAGGACAGTCATGTGCCTTTCCCTTATTTTTTTTATTTCTAATACCTATCATGCCCACATTTTGTAATTATCTCTTTGTCCTTATATTTTCCTCTATATAATACACAATCATTCTGAAAACCATGATTTGATATGTATTCAATGCCCAAAATTTTCATTAATTTCCTTCCCTCTTTGTAGCTACAACGAAGAACATTGTCACTTGGAAGTACCTTATTTTTTAGTAAAATAAAATTGGTGGGAAATAAAAATGTACACTGTCACCTAGTGTGCATGAACTCACTTTTCATTTCTCATTTTGTGATAGGATTTTCCAAGATATAGGGGACTTAATGGTTAGTTACCTCAATATTATTGATAAACACATGTTTGACTTACTGTACATTGATTTCAAGTTCTAAAGTACAAGATTCTTGTCCCTAGTTGGTATACCTTGACCCATGTCCAAAGCGATGGGTGTGAGAAGCATATTTTAGGATTTCAAAGAAGGTATCAATGATATGAGCATCATCCCCTAGCTCATCTTCCTGAAATGCATGTAAAAACATCCCCTCCATGGCATGGGTATCCCATAAGAAATTATCCATATTCACTTGTATGTTATTATATTCATCCCCAACATGTGAAGAACCAGTGTTATTATAGATATTGTAAATTGGTGACCCAAGTCGTAGTGGTAACTGAATAGGTGGTTGATTCAACAATGCTTGGTGTGATTCCTCTCCAAGTTGTGCTTGTTTAAAAACCTTCTCTTGATTTGACATCACAATGGGGTGCAATTGTATATGGTAGACATGTCACTCATTGTCAAAATATTTGTTGCAAAAATATTGAACATTAAACTGACACAATTTTTCATTCAAGGAACACTCCAGTGACAAAGAGTTATTTATGAAAAGGAAGGCATCGATTTTTTTTTTTTTGCATCCAATGCATATTTTGTTTCTATGTGACAAGATGTTAATAAACTATAACTTTCATAGACCACAAATTTATTTTCAAAGGCATCTTACATTGTGACTAACTTTAGATGCCCCTTGGGGAATAAGAAAAATTACATTGAATAATTGTGTTTATGTATTTTTAATGGAATTAATGTAAATTTATTTCTTAATTCAACAATTGTTTTATAAATTGGTAGGTTTCATGTGTGCTATTAAAAAAATAAATCTACGCTTGTAATAATTGTTTGGTTTCATGCTTGAACACACTAAATGAATTTTGTATAAGTACAATGAGTATTTGTAGCTATTTATGAACCCTACAATGTTCCATGAGTGCATGGACAACCATCGATATATAATAGGTTATTCTTGTTAATGTTTATGGAAGCATAATGGTTCATGCACATACTATACATGGAAATGTTATGTTTGTATTTAACAATATGCAAGGAAGAAGATTGTATATAAAGAGGACCAAAAAATGGTGTAAGTTCTACTAAATATTTGGGAGGAATGAATACATGTGAAAAGATAAAACAACCCAAGATTTACAACATTTATTTTAGAGTTGGAAACCATGTAATTATTTCCACAAAAGGAGAATTATGTCCCAACATTGGGCATAGGTAGGGAAGACGACCAAGTTCCATACAAAGAACAATTGTAATGGGTTTTATATTTATTTTTCATATGGGAAGGAAGAGACAAGTCATTGCTACCCTCCAAGAATTGAACTGACCTTTTTGTGTGTTTGGAATTTTTTTCTCTCATCTCATACAATGTTTTGAATCTCCTAGTAGATATGTCTTGGGTAGTAATGATATCATACTTTGGCTTACTAGAAATATTTTTTGACTCAACAAAAGGAGTCACATTGGTCAATTTAGGATGAAACATGGTTGATTTGGTTTTCAAAATTCAAACAAATAGCATGCATAAATGTTCCTATGAGTCTTTTCTATATCACCTATTGGATCCTTGACCACAGTGGAATGTATTAGAAAGTGAAATTTGGGTATTCAATCATTAATGTAATGGGACAGTGTGACACACCAAGGGTTAACCTTCAAGCCTTTACATTTTGAACAACCACAGACTATTGGGGTGTCATAAAGGAGATCTAGCTCATGGTGAAGTACCATTGATCTAGGATGGCCACTAGAATATGGCATGTTACAATTGATAGTGTAAATTAGATTTCCATTTTTTTGTACATCTGTTTGTGGTATGTTTATCCTAATACGAGATTGATGTTTTTGGACTAGTGGAATATATTTCCCATATGAACTCAAACCTAAATTAATATCCTGCAAAATTCAATGCATAATTATTCAATTGCACATGCAAAGGAATCATAAACTCGATGAGATAATCAAAATAAATAAAATATACACTTACTGCAAATGACAAGGGAGAACTTAACAAACTTGGAAATATATGGAATTAATTGGAATAAAAATAATTTCCCATTGGATATTATCACCTTTTTTTTTCTATATTTGAGCCAAAATCATAATTGATACATGTCTACATTCTTAAAATAAATTTTGGGAAGAATATAACATCCTAACTTCAAATAGAATTTTGAAGGTATTTTCAAGAAACTTAGGTGCATTCATGCGAAAAATTATGATATGCACCGACAACTAACCTCTACAAGATCCTCTGGAAATTTTTAATTGCGAAGGTTTGCACCTATATTTTCTTTGTGAATTTTTTAATTGACACATTTATGTCAACATATGAACATGTGAACTTAAGTCATAAGGCACACTATGAGACAAATTAAAGAAATGAACAACAACATTTTTTATCATAAATGCGTTGAAATATTAAGTGAAAAATGAGTAAGAGTTTCATTTTGTAAAAGTAATTTTATAAAATAAAACCCTAGTCCATATTGCATTCCATATTGCATTGTCTTGCCAAAAGTTATAGGGAAGGCTTGTGCAAGAGAGATTTACCAGGGAAGACTTTGGAGTGGAAAAATGTTTTTGAAGAGATGAATTCTCAAGGGACTACCATATATCACATATAAATCTGTAGAGTATAAATTTAAGGTATGTAACTTTATTTTATTCATATGAAATTTACCGTCATTTGATTCAAAAAAATTCCATACTTTTTTATTTATTCCTATTAGTATTTATAAATCATTTTCAACACAATAAAAGGGTTTTATAGTTACTTTCAACATTGAAAATATTAGTTTTCTTGTTGTATCGCTTATGTTTATGTTGCTACAAACTCTAGCCTTGAGGGTTTATTATCTCTACTATTTGATAATCAGATTTGTTTTTAAGCAATGAATATGTATTGTCTTTGTGTACTTGTATATGGGGATTTTAGTGTCTATTGGATCAAAACCACATATTGCATTGGATCCCAAACTCTATCGATATCTATTACAAAAAAATGCTTTCATGATTTGTGGTGTGCACTTTATAGAAACAACATGCTGATATCAATGTCTTTATTAAAAGTGCATTGTTTGGTGCACATTTTTAAATATCGTTTTCTATTTAACGGTGTGCAATATACATAAATGATGTAGTGGTGTGACAAAATGTATTAAGAACATTGTTTTGTTGATATTTATTTTTAAAATATGTTTCCAAGTTTATCAGTTCACATTATACAGTAACGAAACACATGTGGTTAAGTTTGTATCAAGTGCACCAATGCATGTGTATTTTACCATATTCATCGCCTAACCTGAAAACAATTTTAGCTTGAAATTATTTAGTTAGTGTGTAAAAAATATTTCATAATTTATATATTTCATTATAGAGGGGTTTTATTGATAGAATATGGTTGATAGAAGTTTAGGGAATAACACTTAGAGTAGTGAGGGCAAGGGAAGCACATCTCAAGAAGAGAACATGACAATTTCTTTTAAATTTTAATAAAAGTAATATATATGAATTATTTGTAGGTTTAAATGATTTTTATTGGATAATCCATGCCATGTATAGAAAAAACATGAAGAAACTTCAAAAACTAGTTTACAATCTCAATGGAAAAGATAATATTTTTTTATGAAAAGGTTTCAAGGACGGGAATTAGGGGGATCAAAAGGTGATCAATATGAAGTTTTTCTTTTTATTTTTACTATAAATGCACTTATTAACAATAATAACTAACATGTTTCAAACATTCGATTTTTCATTTGTTGAATGTTGTGTAGGGAACGACACCGAGGGAATAGAATATCCTAGGAAGATAAAAGTTATGAAATACATAAATGATAAAATAATTGGAACTTAGTTCATCTGAAGTGGTGTTGGAAGTTAATGAGAGAGGGAGATTTTTTTATAAATCTATGGGGAATATAGTGGAAATAACATATTTGTGTTCTTCCATTTACAGTACAAAAATTAATCCAATGACTCCAAGAATTAGGTTATACATAAGATACAACAAGCGTTTCTAGAGAAATGGTCAATGAGACTAGTGAGACTTGCAATAACCAAAACAATTATCAAATCAATAGTTTTTCTATATTTAATTTTGTTTAAATATAATCAATTTTTATTTTGTTTTTCATTTTTTAGGAAGATTGATAAAATTCCAAAGGACAATTGATGTGATTGTAACATCTCTCTCTTTAGAGAACATGTTATTGACATATTCTTTGAGGAAACTTGTGTGCAATTGTTCCGGTTATAATATATGGTTATCTACTTCACTTATGGATTCTTATGATGATGTGATAGATTATGATTTATGTTGTTTGATATCTATGTATTGACAGTTGTTATTGACGAATTTTCCCTGAGTGTGTAGGACACTTGATAGATTGTCGATGTCAATGGCATCAATGGACCTCCTAAGACTCTAGATTGAGTCAAGGAGTGGATTGTATTGGTTTGAGTATTTTATTCATGCATATGTGACATATGATCGATTATATTATGATGTTGTTTATTGATTATTGACAGTGTTTTGTTGATGGATGAAGGATGGAGATTGCTTGCTAATATTACTGACATAAGGAGTAAAGGGGCCATGCACATAGACCAGATATTGAGGGAGATGTGTGGAAGCGTCCCTGTCACAGCCTACTAGCACTCCCATCGTGGATTGAATTGTAGGTCAAACATTACCTAGTTCGAGAGGTCCATGACGTCGTGAGGGAAGACAAAGATAGTCGTTCATGAATATTTCTAAGGGGTGTGCAATACGGAAGGGCCCTTATTCCTTAGAATCCCTTAGTCTCTAACAAGGTCACTTGAATGGAGTGTTAACTACAAGAGTTGGACAACTACCAAAACTAGTCAAATGAAAGTGGCACCCTTGGAGTACGAAGTGCGTCTTAAAGGGCACGTCGTGTAATTAAAATGTGAGTCAATGAATCTAGGTGGCCTAGAAAACCATGAGCAAATAATCAACCTTCTAAAATCTTGAGCACTACTAGATAAATCAATTAATTAATTAATTAAGGATTAAATCTATTAATTATAATCCCTATAAGATTCTAAGTCTTTGCAACTGAAAATTAATTAAGCCTAAGTCTAAGTTAGTAGGAAGACTAAAAACTAAATTTATAAATTAAATAATGAAGGGATGAAGTAATTCTATTTAAGAAATCAAGGAAAATAAAATAAATATAAAGATTGATTTAATACACATATGTGCAAGTAATTACCGAATTGGAATTTAAGGTAAGAATGGAATAAAGCTAAAGGAATGGGTACACATAGAAAGGAATCTAGAGTCTAGTTAACACTAGTCTAACTAGGAGAAGATTCCTATTTTAACTCAACTCAGATTTAGTAAGGCGTTAGTCATTAATTAGAAATAAGGGGAATAAAGAGACAACTAGGAGTGATTTAAGGAGCACTTTTAGGAAGGGTGAGGGAAATTGACTTTATTAAAATAAATTTTGGATTTATTTGTGCAACTAAGGGAAATGATGACAAGTGTATGGGGAAATAATTCTTAATTAATTATTTAAAAAGTGAATTAAATGTGAAAGTGGCAAGGTGTTATTAAGGAAACTCCTATAAATAAAATGGGAACAAGGGGGAAAGAGGTCACATGGGTTATGGGTAAAGTTATGTTGCATAATTTTTGACTAGTTTTACTTGTGAGAGTTGGGATACCCAAAAGGAGAGAGAGTGGTGCTCTACCTTGCGAGGCGAGCTGAGATCTAGAGGAATTCTGGTTGTGTGTGTGCGTGGACCCTTTGTGTCTAGGGAGGCTAAAGGGGGAGAAGAGTACCCCTAGAGTTGTTTGGGAGGTATTGATGAAGTCTCAATAATTAGAAAGTAGGAACTCATAAGGAACATCATTTTTTGAAGATCATCTCCAAGCCATCTTCGTCGTTGGTTACGGTATTTTATGGATTCTATAATTGCATTGATTTTTATTGTTTAATGTAGTGGTTATAACTGTTGTAGACTGTGTATCATCATAAAATTGTATAGATCGGATCCTTGAGGGACTATCAGATATATAGGAGATATTGTATAATTGAGGTTTTTTCATTGTGGAACATGTTGAAAAGTGTATGATTGAATAGACCAACTCTTGATGTTTTCGTAAAATATAGAAGTGGATTTCTAATGATTGCACTGTCGTTGTCCTCTCAACAAAATAAATAGAAATACGTGCCAAGTTTTTCTCCCCCCCCAAATCCAATTGATTTATGAAGGATCGCGATGTGAAGAAAGGTGTATGTCCTTTCCCATGACACAGTAGAAGCCATGTTTGCTTCAATGGGAGTTGACAAGGTTAATATGCAGTCCTAGTACTCCACAACGATAATCTCAAGAAATTTAAAATTTAGTAAACTCAAGAAAATTTAAAATTATACTCTTGTGTTTTTGAATTTCTGGATATACCCAAACATCAAATATACAATCTAAGCAAATGGATTTGATCAGGGAATCCATCATGGTTCACAGAAATGGGAGCAACTTATATGCCAATTATCACACTCCATTCATATAATTCATTTTCCGTGTATAATCCAATGGAACCATTGGGATATTACCCTTGAATCCTCTCTGTTTTTGTACACACAATTTTCCTAGCATTGGTGAAATTACCTTGTGAGATTACTCTTGAATCCTCTGTATTTTTATATATACAAATTTGCCCAGCGTTTGTGAAATATACTTGTGATATTACTCTTGAATCCTCTGCATTTTTTATATATAAAAATTCTTCCAGCGTTGTGAAATCTCCTTGCAAGATTACTCTTGAATCCTATGGGTTTTTTTATATATACAAATTCTCCCAGCTATAACGAACCTACCATTTCTTTACA
>ML794144.1:390228-415366 GCA_009831015.1 Picea engelmannii
CAACATCGTAGTAGGAAAACGAACACAATGCAAGCAACTCACACAACAACAACATGATGAACAATCATAAAAGAACATCAAGAACCTAGAAGCAATGTACGACATTCAACTGATGAAAATAAGAATGACTACCCACCCGTCCTACCCTACAACGGTTAGGACCTCTAGGACACATAAGCAATTCTCAAGCCCAGGTTCCCATCAATTTTGACCATTTAAGGGCTCAGGGCTAGAGACTGTTCTGAGGAACCAGGCAGTGTCTACATCTCGCCTGACACAAGCATACCAAGCACATTACAAGTTTACAACCAAGTACTGAAACTAATTAAAATGAACAACCACACCCTCAACAGGAAGTGCAAGCTAAAAATGACTTTGTCAACAACCAACCATTACTCAAGGTTGAAAGGTCAATATCTATGGTTTAATTTGGCATTAATTATAGATCAATTAACCAGTCTAAATTCCATTAGTCAGTGAGTTACCAATCGAACTTGACATGAACTACAACTCAAATTTAGCGAGCCTGAGTCCCAATTTAGCAAGTCTAAATTTCAGCTAGTCAACTATTTGGAAATTCTAACTTGACCTTAAGAGAAAACAAGCTAGCAAGCATAAATCATGATTATACATTAACTACAATTATAATATGACATTAATATGATCTAACCTTAGCAATTGCCAAAATATGAACAATATTCATTATATCAACCTACAATGTCTAAGATTAAAATGTCATTCATGACTTCAACATCCAACCCATCGTCTGGCCATTAACTAAATAACAATAGTACAATCTTGATGTAAAACACTACATTAATACAATGATAATGAAATTAACAAGGAATCTAATCATAATAATTAACCCATCATTTAATATTCAATAACAACATTACTACATCAAGGCCGACAACAACAACTATGCATTTATTAACTCGTTAAATTCCACATGCGTCTATCTTTATTCTAGGTACCCAAAATCTCAATTCCCTACAACAATAAAGAAATCGGCTAAAAGTGTAAATGCCATAACGCCATAAAAAAAATCTACGAGAGACTAAGGTCAAGCACCTAAAAGATCTGTTGCCAAGTGCCCTGAAGGAGTCACTGCCAGGTAAAAGAAAAAATCAAGGCGTAAATGCCGAAGCAAGATGAATAAGTCAATGCTAACACTATAAGCCATGATTACCTTCTAATTAACAAGTTGGGAAAAATCAAAATTGAAACCTAAATAAATAATACACTCTAAAAGGGAGAATCTAGTTAAATTGATACAAAACTGAATTGTCAATTCAAGTCTACGTGGATCTAGAGGTGGTCGAAATAAGTAAGGGCTATCTAAACCTAAAAAGGGCGGTTCTATCAATAAGGTTGATCTAATAATAGAGCTATCGGATAACACTATCTTCTAGTCAAAATAAAGGGTGGCTCTTAATAAATAATCTTATTGGCAAGATGTGCCTATGCAGTCAGTGGTAAAGTCATCACAGTCAAGTTATTGTTAGATCACATTAATTATTATTCACTAGACAACTAAAATACAAACCGTCGGGTTTACTCCATTACTCACGCGATAACTAACCAGATGTCACGAATTACTGTGGTTAAAGACAAATTTGGAATTCTAACCTACCACAGATCATTACCTAAGGTCCAAGCGGCCTGTGACTAATAACTATCAAGTAGTTTAAGCAAAATAATGGGAAGATATTATTACAGCCATTACACCAATACAATTGCGAAGGTAATAATAAGATAACCATTACATAAATGTCATTTTGCAGAGAAATATTATAAAACCATCACATAAAAACAATTCACAGAGGTAATGTTAATGCAGCCATTACATAGACACTATTTGTAGAGGAAATGACTATACAACCATTTCATAAAAATAGTTTGCAGAGGTAAGGGTATAAACAACAAATTTTATACAGTTCACAGATATGATTTTATACAGTTCACAGAGGTGAAGATATAAACAACAATTACATAGATACGATTTCATACAGTTCGCAGGTATGATTTTATATAGTTTGAAGAGGTGAAGATGTAAACAACAATTACATAGATATGATTTCATCCAGTTCGCAGATACGATTTTATATAGTTTGCAGAGGTGAAAGTCATAATTAAACCAAATCAAGATGTGGCATCAGTCCAGCGATGAGCCCAGGGAAATTAGCTGAGAATTCAATAAAAACCATGGTTATGTTGGGTGAATACAAACTTTTTACAATAACCAGAGATAAAAGATAATAGTAAAATAAAAATGCAATAGTTGTAGTAGAACGTTATCTAATCTAGAGATTGGATGCATCACATCGCGGGAAGGGAGTGATGGCATAGAATAAAAACATAAAGGAACAAATACTCTACCTCGCAGAAGAAAAATAGTAGGAGAGAAAAAAAAATGCGGTGCAATCTAATCATAAGCAAGACGCAGGGTTATGATTCTCCATCAACACATAAAACTCAGGATTAATAATTTATCCATCCACGCATGAAAATGCAGAGTTAAAAATTTGGGGATAGGGGTTATATCAGCGGTGGAAGTACTCAATACAGGAAGGTGCAATGACCATCAATCAAGCAAGAGAAAGGGTAGATGACTGACAGGTGTTCCCTTCACTCATCATCCTTGCATAGAAAAGCAGGGCGTTGAGATCCATAGGTCTTTTAACGCCAAGGCAACAACCGTAGATAAGGCTCCTGGCTGACTGCTCAAGCAAGGACTAGCAAGCTAGGGATGATAGCTAAGCAACCATGATGGACACAATCAATCACAGTCAGGAGATCAAGACAAGTGGGAAAACAAAGGCCATGGGAGACAACAACCAATGGGCTAGGCTAAGAAAATATTCCATCATCAACTTTAAAAAAACATCAGTTTACTTCTCCAATAAATAAGCATATCCAAGCATAAGTCCTAATACCATCTAATATACCAAAATGAAGAGAGTGTATCGTTGCCTGATCGCCTGCTCTGATAACGTCCGCCGCTTCGTGCAACTCCCGTTCGCCAACCGTTGAGACTTCACCGGTACCTCCCAGCCAATGCTAGGGGTACTCTTCTTCCCCTTTAACCCCCCGAGCCACAAAGGGGCCACACACTCACTATCTAGAGATTTTGACTAGCTCCCAACTCGCCTCGCAAGGCCGAGCTACCAGTCGTCACCGAGCTAGGTATCCCAACTCCCACAATTAAATCAGTCAAGTAGATATTTCTGCAGCGTAACATTACGCAAACATATGATCCCCACAATCCTTCTCCTTCCTTCATTATATAGAGTTTTGAACTTCCTTTCTTTCCTAAAATCTCATTTAATTAAAGTTTTAAAATAAATTCCTAAATATTTTTCTCCGTACAAGTGTCCCCCATCCCCTACATTCCTCCATTATTTAATTTCTTTAATTAGTTAATTACTTTATTTCCCTCACCCACCTAGAGTCACTCCTAGGTTTCCCCAAATTCCCTTACAGGTTTTAAAGGTTTTCCCTATTATTAAATTTCTAATTCAATTTAAATTAGAAAGATCTTAAATGGTATATACTTTTTCTAAGTTTGACTTTCCGCTTTTTCCCTTAAGTTCCCCTTTTTTCCCTTTTTATGTTTACCTCCTTTCCTAGTTTGCTAAAATTTTAGACTTTCCCTCTTTCCCCTTTTTAATTAGAACTCAAAAGGCAGGTGTGGAATTTTAACCCATTTTCCCTTTTATCATTTAATTAGTATATTTTAATTTATCAAAGATAAAACAATTAATTACAACAATTTTTTTTGTTTTTGTTTTTTTATGAATAATTTAAATTTCCTACTCCCTTCGTGTTACAAGATTTTACGAAGATCATAATTATTATTTAAGTAGTTTTTATTTTAATTTTTATTATTATTATTTTATATATATTTTTTAAAGGTAGACAAAATTTTACCACTAGCGTAGTTTAGACTTAAACATTAAATTTTTGTATTGGACGACATTTGATTAGGGAATTTGTTTTAAAAATACTTAACACGTTATTCATCCTAAGTCCATCTAGGTTCATTCCTCTATCATCAACAATGCGACGTGCCCTTCAGGACGCACTACGTGCTCCAAGGGTTCCACTCACCTCATTTGTTCCCTTGCAAGAGGTGTCATTCAAGATGCACTACATGCTCCAAGGGTGTCACTCACCTCTTGACTGCCTTGGTAGACATCAATAAACCCTGGAGTCAACACTCCACCAGCTAAACTTGTGGGAGACTAAGGGATTATAAGGAATAAGGCCCCCACCTTATTGTGCGCCTCTTATAATCATCGTGAGCAACTGTCGTAGTCTTCCCTCACGACATCGTGGGTCCTCTCGAACTAGGTAATCGTTAACCTACAATTCAAGACACAACGAGAGTGCTAGTAGGTTGTGGCGGGGCTGTTGTCCACACCTCTCCCTGAAAATATCTGGTAGTCATGTGTCACCCCTTCACTCCACATTTGAGTTTGGTCGGCAAGCTATCGTCAGCCTGCATCATCAATGAATCATGTCAGAATATATCCATATCATATCATCTAATCAGAAGCACTAAAATCACAGTGAAACAATCAAACCCCAATGGTACACTCCCTGACTCGATCCAGAGTCCAAGGGTTTGATTGATGCCTCTGCATCCTCGAGGTCCAAAACCATGCACACTCAGTAAAATTGAGTCAATAACACCTCTCTATGTCAATGTAGTAAAACAACATGTCATCAACCCATAACACTCATAATCAAAATCAAATGTTTTAATAGCATAATAATCTGGATCACTTGTGAGCAAGTGTCCTCAAAGAATAATTTTGCTCAGTGCGCCAAAGCAGGATGTTACATAAACCCCCTATTGGTCTAAAATTCATCTCGAAGTTTCACAGTATATATGGCGAAATAAAGTGTATCATAGTATCATATGTCTATCTATCAAACAAAAATGGAAGATGTTGGCGCATATCATATGCGTCCTCCCAGGTCGTCGAGTGCGGACTATAATTGTCCCACTGGACCTTGACCTGATCTACCATTTGACATCGTAGCTGTCGAATGTGATGATCCAAGATGTGGACCGTCTCATCCATGAGAGCCCCCTTGTCCAATACCTACAAGGAACTCATGTCAATAACATGTGTAGGATCACTAATATAATGTCTCAAAACAAATACATGGAAAACATCGTGCATACGCCTCAAAGAATCAAGCAAGGCTAGTTGATAGGCCATGGGCACCTTTCTCTCCATAATCTCAAAAGGTCCCATGAACCTAGGAGAGACTTTATCTCCCTTCCCAAACTTGATCAAACTCTTATGTAGTTTAATCCGCAAGAAGACTCGATCACCGACCTCATAACTACGGTCGACACGATGCACATTGACATAACTCTTTTGTCGATCCTGCACTTCTTTAATCCTTTTTCTTATTGTTTTCATTTGCTCTTCCATTTCTTGGATCGCTTCTGGTCCCACTAGGACCCTATCCTCAAGTCGATCCCAACTCAAAGGAATCCAACATGGTCGCTCGTAAATAAACTTGAAAGGCACCATCTTAATGGTGCTCTAGTAACTGTTGTTGTAAGATAATTCTACAAGTGGAAATAATCATTCCCAACGCTTTGTTGGTCCATCACATACATGCACAACATGTCCTCCAAGGTTTGGTTCGTTCATTCAGTCTGCCCGTCAATCTTCGGGTGATACACAGTACTAAAGTTAAATTGCATTCCCAAGGCCTCTTGGAAATTGGTCCAAAATCATCTAGTAAACATCAATCCGCGATCAGATATAATCCTCTTAGGCACACCATGCAGCCCCAAAATCTCGCTGATGAAAATTATAGCTATGTCAAGAGCCTGATACGTCATATGCACATGAATAAAGTGAGCACTCTTCGTCAGAGTGTCTACTACTATGAAAACCGAGTCATGTCTCCTTGCCGTCAGTGGAAATCCAACAATAAAATCCATCAAAGTAACCTCCCATTTCTATTCTGGAATAGCGTGTGGTTGTAGTAATCCAGTTGGGTGTCTATGTTCAGCCTTTACCAGCTGACATTCTAGACATCTGGCCACATAGTTGACTATGTTTGTCTTCATTCCCTTCCAGTAGAATAAGGGTTTAAGGTCTGCCCTCATCTTCGTGACTCCCGGGTGAGCCATTTAAACTGCTATATGAGCCTTGTTCAGGATCAACATCCTCAACTCGTCATTCGGCGGTACATAGATACGATTTTGAAACCTTAATAAACCATTTCTATCAAATGAAAATCCTTCAAATCGTGGCACCATCATTGTGTTCTATCCGATAAAACCCTCGACCTCTTTGTACCAGTCATCGTCA
Organism: Picea engelmannii; assembly: GCA_009831015.1. Lineage (NCBI taxonomy): Eukaryota > Viridiplantae > Streptophyta > Pinopsida > Pinales > Pinaceae > Picea > Picea engelmannii. The sequence continues at coordinate 396,573 of ML794144.1, forward strand.
CGCTGTAAAGTTAGAATCTTTTCACGTAGATTTGTCTGAAGAGGCAACACCAAAAATATGTGCAGTCTCTAACTTAATGCATCAGCCACTCGGTTCACTGTTCCTTTTATGTAAGTAATCTCGAAGACGTACTCGCTAAGAAATTCCAACCAACGTCATTGTCGCGCATTCAGGTCGCTTTGCATAAAGATGTGTTGTAGTCCACAGTGGTCAGTATTTAGTTCAAATTTTCATCGAACAAGGTAGTGTCTCCAAACCTTCAAGGCATATACAATGGCTAACAAATCCAAATTGTGCATCGTGTAGTTCTCCTCATGCCTTCTAAGTTTCCTTGAAATGTAAGTGATCACTAATCTGTCTTGCATCAAGACTCTGCCTAAGCCTTCCTTAGATGTGTCAGTGCATACCAAGAAGTCCGTGTCCATGTCAGGGACCTTTAGTATCGGTGTTGTTGTCAACAACTCCTTGAGCCTCTGAAACTCTTCCATGCATTTCTCGGTCCAAACAAACTTCTTGTTTTTCTTCTGCAATTTCGTGATCGGATTTGCTATCTTTGAAAAAACCTCGATGAACCGTTGATAATATCCTACTAAACCCATGAAGCTACGAACTTCGATGAACCATTGATAATTTCCTTAACCTTTGTTGGATCCACGACGATGCCTTCGCCAGAGATGACATGCCCTAAGTAGTGAATCTTCGATTGGTAAAAAGAGCATTTGGACAACTTCCCATATAATTTTTTTTATCGTAGACACTGTAATACCAAGTACAAATTCTTGTCATGCTCCTCCATTGTTCGGGAGTAGATCAAAATATCATCAATGAATACTTGGATGAACTTGTCCAAGTACTCGCGGAACACCCCATTCATCAAACTCATAAATAACCCTGGGGCGTTTGTCAGTCCAAATGGTAAAATAGTAAACTCGTAGTGTCCAAACCTCATCTTAAAGGCGGTCTTAGGGAAGTCATCTTCCTTGATCTGTAACCAGTGATACCCTGATCGCAAATCAATCTTGGAGAACATCGTTGCGCCATTCATTTGATCGAACAGATCATCAATCCTTGGCAATGGATATTGATTCTTGATCGTGCCCTTGTTCAATTGACGATAGTCAATGCAGAGCCTCCACAAACCATCCTTCTTTCGTATGAATATAACAGGTGCACCCCACGGTGACACACTAGGACATATCAGTCCCAGGTCCATCAACACCTTCAGTTTCATTTTCAACTCTTGTAACTTCGGGGTCGACATCCAATAAGGCGTTCTTGCTATCAGTTCAGTCTCTGATTTTAGGTCTATGGTAAACTCCAATTCCTTCTCCGGCGGCATCCTAGGCAACTCCTCCAGAAACATGTTCACAAAATCTCTCACCACCGAAATGTGTTCTAGAACTTCCGCTACTCCCTTCTCATTTAACGCAAGGATCGCATAAATATTGCACCCCTTGCGCATGCTCTTTCAAAGTTGCAAGGAAGAGATGAACCTCAGGGAAACTCCCTAGTTCTGGCCCACAATCACACATCTCTTTCCCTCGTCATCGACCAAGCTCAACCATTTCGTCTTACAATTGAGTATCGCCTCATGCGATTCCAACCAATCCATACCAATCATGACATCATAAGATCCTAGGATCGTGACGTACAGGTTGGTCCTTGTGACAAACTCTCCTAGGTTAAGGACACAGTCCGTAACCTTTCCTCCAACCTTTTGTTTGGCTCCCGAGGCCATCTCTATGAAGCTAAACTCGTCCTGTTCGACTGCCTTTACCTTAATACTTTTTAGCGTTGCACCAGAAATGAAACCCTCGGTAGCACCGGGATCTATCAAAATACTAAGGGTCTAGTCAACGACAATACCTATCGTCTCGAGCATAGTCTACTGATGCTCTGCCTGACAGTTATTCACCACTGCATGAATCTGTTGGGCCTTGCCCCTATCTCCCACGGTAGTGGGTCCGATTGATCCAGATTCTCTAGTCCTCTCCATCGGGTAGTCGCGCTGATAGTGTGTCTCCCCACACATCCAACACCTCTTCTTCGGCCCAGTAGTCCTAGTACCCAACGTAGAAAATGATGACCCACCGTCCTGGAATCCTGGTTTGTTCTATTGAATAGGCCTAAACTATTGCTACTATGGTCGATGTTGTTGCTGATGTTGTGGTCCCCGATAAGGTTTTCGTTGTTGAGGCGTCAGTCGTCAAGGTGTAGTGAAAGTGGATCCCCTCTAGAAGCCATAATATCCTGCCGTATGTCTGGCTAGTGTCTAATGATGTTGTGCTCCAAATGAAACCTGTCCTGCTGGTCTCACTGGAGTCCTAGTCTAACCCCCATTGATAAGCTCCTCCTCTGCTATGAGGGCCTTCTTGATAGCATCATGCAAGGTTTGAGGCAGAATCCTTACCTTTGCATGTATACTTCCATTAAGATCGAACACGAACCTGTTGACCTTAAGTTTCTTAGTGTTAAGGTGCGGAGCATACTGGAGAAGCTCCATAAAATGGGAATCGTACTCAAGCATCGTATGACCTCCATGTCATAAGGCATTGAACTCATTGAGCTGACACTCAATGAATTCCTCTGAAAGGTACCTCTCTCGGAACCATTCCTCAAACAATTCCCATGACACATCTTTGACAACCATGTTCAGCTATGGTAGGAGCGTCTTCCACCATAGAAGAGTGCTCCCCTTCAGTTGAAATACCACCATGCAGACCTTCATGTTGGAGGTATAATTGTGAAGTACGAAGCACATCGCCATGTTCTTCAACCATGCCTCGATGACTATGCCATTTGGGGCACCAAATAACTTAGGAAATTTGACCTTCTAGAGTTCACGGTGAATGCTACCAGTACCGACCAGAGCGCGTGGTGGAGCCTCAGCAGGTGTCGACGCCCTGGCCTCATCTTTGTCCAAACGGTTGATCAGTGCCTTAGACATGCACTAAAAATATCTCATCATTCTGACCACATCACCAACTGCTATCTTCTCCTATCCGAGAACCTGCTCGTCTCCCTGGGGGTTAGATCCATCAGGCATGGATTCTACTAGAGGCATCGTGCCTCCTCCCCTAGCACTGCATCATCTGCCTCTGTGATATCCTCTAACCATGATTACCTGCATGAATACAAGTCAACTCAATTAGTAACATTATAATCAAATCATACCAACGAAAGCCGTAGCGATCCCAAGTTGTGGGTCAAACCTGCTCTTATACCATATGTAACGAACCTACCATTTCGTTACGACAACAAGCCTCACATAACAAGTGCAATTTTTTTTTTGTGTGTGTGAGTGTAGGAAGGTGATAATGACATTATACTCAACATCACAACATGACAATGAAAACAACGCAAGCAACTCACACAACAACAACATGATGACCAATCATAAAAGAACATCAAGCACCTGGAAGTAATGTATGAAATTCAACTGATGAAAATAAGAATGATTACCCACCCATCCTACCCTGCAATGGTTAGGACCTCCAGGACACATAAGCAATGCTCAAGCCTAGGTTCCCATCGATTTTGACCATTTAAGGTCTCAGGGTTGGCAACTGTTCTGAGGAACCAGGAGATGTCTATATCCTGCACGACATAAGAATACCAAGCACATTACAAGTTTACAATCAAGTACTGACATTAATTAAAATGAACAACCGCACCCTCAACAGGAAGAGAAAGCTAAAAATGACTTTGTCAACAACCAACCATTACTCAAGGCTGAAAGGTCAATATCTATGGTTTAATTTGGTGTTAATTACAGATCAATTAACCAGTCTAATTTCCATTAGTCAGGGAGTTACCAATCGAACTTGACATGAACTACGACTCAAATTTAGTGAGCTTGAGTCCCAGATTAGCAAGTCTAAATTTCAACTAGTCAAGTATTTGGAAATTCTAACTTGACCTTAAAAGAAAACAAGCTAGCAAGCATAAATCATGATTAGACATTAACTACAATTATAATCTGACATTAATACGATCTAACCTTCACAATTTCCAAAATACGAACAATATTCACTAAATCAACCTACAATGTCTAAGATTAAAATGCCATTCATGACTTCAAAATCCAACCCACTGTCTGGCCATTAACTAAATAACAATAGTGAAAATCTTGATGTAGAATGCTACCATTAATACAATAATAATGCAATTAACAAGGCATCTAATCATGATAATTAACCCATCATTTAATATGCAATAACAACATTACTACATCAAGGCCGACAACAACAACTATGCATTTATTAACTCATTAAATTCCACATGCGTTTATCTTTATTCTAGGTAACCAAAATGTCAGCTGCCTAAAACAATAAAGAAATCAGCTAAAAATGTAAATGCCATAACGCCATTAAAAAAAATCTACGAGCAACTAAGGTCAAGCACCTAAAAGATCTGTTGCCAAGCACCCTCAAGGAGTCACTTCTAGGTAAAATAAAAAATCAGGGCGTAAACGTCGAAGCAAGCTGAATAAGTCAATGTTAACGCTATAAGCCATGATTACCTTCTAATTAACAAGTCGGGCAAAAATCAAAATTGAAACCTAAATAAATAATACACTCTAAAAGGGTGAATCTAGTTAAATTAATACGAAACTGAATCGTCAATTCAAGTCTACGTGGATCTAGAGGTGGTTGAAATAAGTAAAGGCTATCTAAACCTAAAAAGGGAGGTTCTATCAATAAGGTTGATCTAACAATAGAGTTATTGGATAACACTATCTTCGAGTCAAAATAAAGGATGGCTCTTAATAAATAATATTATTGGCAAGATGTGCCTACGTAGTCAGTGGTAAAGTCATCACAGTCAAGCTATTCTTAGATCACATTAATTATTATTCACCAAACAACTAAAATAAAAACTGTCAAGTTTACTTCATTACTCATGTGGTAACTAACCAACTGTCATGAATTACTGTGGTTAAAGACAAATTTGGAATTCTAGCCTGCCACAGATCATTACCTAAGGTCAAGGCGACCTGTGACTAATCTCTATCAAGTCATTTAAGAAAAATAACGGGGATATATTATTACAGCCATTACACCAATACAATCATAGAGGTAATACTAAGACAACCATTACATAAATTCCGTTTTGCATAGGAATATTATACAACCATCACATAAAAACAATTCACATAGGTAATGTTAATGCAACCATTACATAGACATGATTTGCAGAGGAAATGACTATACAACCATTTCATAAAAATAGTTCGCAAAGGTAAGGGTATAAACAACAAATTTTATACAGTTCGCAGATACAATTTTATACAGTTCGCAGAGGTGAAGATATAAACAACAATTACATAGATACAATTTCATATAGTTCACAGGTACGATTTTATATAGTTTGCAGAGGTGAAGATATAAACAACAATTACATAGATACGATTTCATACAGTTTGTAGGTACGATTTTATACCGTTCGCAGAGGTGAAGATATAAACAAGAATTACATAGATATGATTTCATACAGCTTGCAGATACAATTTTATACAATTCGCAGAGGTGAAAGTCATAATTAAACCAACTCAAGACGTGGCATCAGTCTAGTGATGAGCCCAAGGAAATTAGTTGATAATTCAATAACAACCGTGGTTATGATGGGCGAATACAAACTTTTTACAATAACCAGAGATAAAAGATAATAGTAAAACAAAAATGCAAGAGCTGTAGTATAATGTTATCTAATCCAGATATTGGATGCATCACATCGTGGGAAGGGAGTGGTGGCATAGAATAAGAACATAAAGGAACAAATACTCTGCCTCGCAGAAGGAAAATAATAGGAGAGAAAAAAAAATGTGGTGCAATCTAATCATAAGTAATACATAGAGTTATGATTCTCCATCAACACATAAAACTAAGTATTAATAATTTATCCATCCATGCTTGAAAATGCAAAGTTAAAAATTTGGCGATAGGGGTTATAACATCGGCAGAAGTACTCAATACAGGAAGGTGTAATGACCATCAATCAAGCAAGAGAAAGGGTAGATGGCTAATAGGTGTGCTCTTCACTCATCATCCTCGCACAGAAAAGCAGGGCGTTGAGATCCATAGGTCTTTTAACGTTAAGGCAACGACCGTAGATCAGGTTCATGGCCGACTGCTGAGGCGAGGACTGGTGAGATAGGGACAACAACTAAGCAACCATGATGGACACAATCAATCACAGTCAGGAGGTTAATACCATCCAATAAATAAGCATATCCAATAAATAATCATATCCAATAAATAATCATATCCAATAAATAAGTTTACTTCTCCAATAAATAAGCATATCCAAGCATAAGTCCTAATACCATCTACTATACCAAAATGAAGAGAGCATATCGTTGCCTGATTGCCCGCTCTGATGACGTCCGCGCGCTCCATGCAAATCCTGTTCTCCAACCGTCGAGACTTCACTGGTACCTCCCAGCCAATGATAGGGGTACTCTTCTTCCCCCTTAGTCCCCTGAGCCGCAAAGGGACCACACACTCACTATCTAGAGATTTTGACTAGCTCCCAGCTCACCTCGCAAGGTCAAGATACCACTCCTCACTGAGTTGGGTATCCCAACTCCCATAAGTAAATTAGTCAAGTAGATATTTCTACAACGTAACGTTACGCAAAAAGATGATCCCCACAATCCTTCTCATTCCTATATTATATAGAGTTTTGAACTTCCTTTCTTTCCTAAAATCACATTTAATTGAAGTTTTAAAATAAATTCCTAAAAATTATTCTTCGTACAAGTGTCCCCCATCCCCTACATTCCTCCATTATTTAATTTATTTAATTAGTTAGTTATCTTATTTCCCTCACCCACCTAGAGTTACTCCTAGAATCACTCCTAAGTGTCCCCAAATTCCCTTACAGGTTTTAAAGGCTTTCCCTATTATTAAATTGCTAATTCAGTTTAAATTAGAAAGCTCATAAATGGTAGATACTTTTTCTAAGTTTGACTTTCTGCTTTTTCCCTTAAGTTCCCCTTTTTTCCCTTTTTATGTTTACCTCCTTTCCTAGTTTCCTAAAATTTTAGATTTTCCCTCTTTTCCATTTTTAATTAGAACTCAGAAGGCAGGTGTGGAATTTTAACCCCTTTTCCCTTGTATCATTTAATTAGTATATTTTAATTTATCAAAAGATAAAACAATTAATTCCAACAATTTTTTTTGTTTTTTTTTTTTTGTGAATAATTTAAATTTCCTACTCCCTTTGTGTTACAAGATTTTACGAAGATCATAATTATTATTTAAGCAGTTTTTATTTTAATTAATATTATTAATATTATTATTTGTTTTTTTTTAAAGGTAGAATTTTTTTTACCACTAGCATAGTTTATACTTAAACCTTAAATTTTCGTATTGGACGACATTTAATTAGCGAATTTGTTTTAAAAATACTTAACACGTTATTCATCCTAAGGACATCTAGGTTCATTCCTTTATCATCAACAACACGACATGCCCTTTAGGATGCACTAGGTTCTCCAAGGGTGTCACTCGCCACATCTATTCCCTTGCACAACGTGTCGTTTAGGACGCACTACGTGCTCCAAGGGTTCCACTCACCTCTTGACTGACTTGGTAGACATCAATAACCCCTGGAGTCAACACTTTGTCAGGTGAACCTGTGGGAGACTAAGGGATTCTAAGGAATAAGGCCCCTTCCTTATTGTGTGCCCCTTAGAATCATCGTGAGCGATTGCCACAGTCTGCCCTCACGACATCGTGGGTCCTCTCGAACTAGGTAATCGTTAACCTACAATTCGAGCTACGATGGGAGTACTAGTAGGATGTGGCAGAGCTATTGTCCACACCTCTCCCTCAACATCTCTAGTAGTCGTGCGTCACCCCTTTACTCCACATGTGAGTCTGGTCAGCAAGGTATCGTCAGTCTGCATCATCAACGATTCATGTCAGAATATATCCATATCATATCATCTAATCAAAATCACTAAAATCACAGTGAAACCATCAAACCCCAATGGTACACTCCCTGACTCGATCCGGAGTCCAAGGATTCCATCGGTGCCTCTGCATCCTCGAGGTCCAAAACCCTACACACTCAGTAAAACCGATTCAATAACACATGTCTATCTCAATGTAGTAAAACAACATGTCATCAACCCATAACGCCTCATAATCAAAATCAAATATTTTAATAGCCTAATAATCCGGATCACTTGCGAGCAAGTCTCCTCAATGAATAAGTTCGCTCAGTGCGCCAAAGCAGAATGTTACACCAGCACAGTAAAATATCCTTGCGATATTACTCTTGAATCCTCTACATTTTTTATATATACAAATTCATCCAGCGTTGTGAACTCTCCTTGCGAGATTACTCTTGAATCCTCTGCATTTTTTTTTATATATACAAATTTGCCCAGCGTTGTGAAATATCTTTGCAAGATTACTCTTGAATCCTCTGCACTTTTTTTATGTATATACAAATTCACCTAGCATTTGTGAAATCTCCTTGCGAGATTACTCTTGAATCCTCTGTGTTTTTTTATATATACAAATTCGCCCAGCATTTTGAAATCTCCTAGAGATATTACTCTTGAATCCTTTGTGTTGTATATCTATATATATTATCCCAATGTTGTCAAATCTCCTTGTGAGATTACTCTTGAATCCTCTACGTTTTGATATATACAAATTCTCCCAACGTTTGTGAAATCTCCTTGTGAGATTAATCTTGAATTCTCTGCATTTTTATTAAAAACTTTCCATGAGTTTTTATACATAAAAATATTAACCTTAATCTATGAGTTTTCTTGGGTTCCACTTAGCAATATCATATACTTCCCCTGCATTTTACTCAGCATCGTTCTGGACTTACCCTACAATTTGCTCAGCGATATTACTAAAGATATTAAGCTAGCTTCACGTAGTTGTATATAGTTATGAAGGGGGGGCAATATTTCCTTTTAGTTGGTTCTAATAGGTTGTGGATCCCTTTTCATTGGGATACACAAGGAACAAGCCTTGAATTCTCTTTTGATGTGATGAGGGTTGGGTGCTTCTTTTAATTTTTTTTAAATTAAAATTTAGTTAGGAATGGATTATTATATCTATGGCCTAGTTAAGGATTGTATGTCTTGGTGAAGGTTCATAATTATTCAGTGGTTAGCTCCTAATTTTCAATCCTTTTAGAAGGATGAAAGAATTAAATTACTAAAGAAACCATCAAGAGGTGTGGTGTAGAACTTGTTGTGTACATGGTAAACCCTCTCTTGTTGTAAAACATTTCTCCATAGGCTATTCCTTGATTGTTAACAATATATGGTAATTGCGTCGATTATTGATATATGGTATTATAGATGGACTCTTGATGACAACTAATTGCATCAACTAAATTGATACATGTTAGTGTAGAATGGAAACATGATGGAATGTTTTATAGATGGCTAATTATGTTCCTTAACTAATGTATGTCATAATAGAATTTCTCACGCCATGAAATTTAATGTGATGCATGAGGGTTAAAATAAAGGATTTCTTGCACCATGAAATTAATAGGATGTATGAGGGGTTATATGATTTACTTACCCTTGTTCCATGAAAATAAAATTGATGATTACCTTTGCACCTTGGAATATGATGATGATTAAGTAATTAGATTTCTTTGCACTATGGAATAATGATGATGTATAAATGATTAAGTTATTAGATTCATTGTGTTATGGAATAAATGTTGATGTATAAAGGATTAAGTAATTAGATTACTTTGCGCTATGGAGTAATGATGATGTATAAATGATTAAGTTATCATATTATTCGTGTGCATTGAAATAATGTTATGTATGATTTCCTAAGTGATTAGATTATTTGCACGCATTGAAATAATGTTGATTTATGTTTAATTAAGTGATTATAATACTCTCACACGATGAATAATTGATGATTAATATTGATTGATTGATCTAGTTATTTTCGGCTTGATTAGATTAGCAGGATTTAGACACCTCCTTGTTCCTCAGAACAATAGCCAAGCCTGAGACCTTAAATGGTCAAAATCAAATGGATAAATCCCGGGATTGAGTGTTTCTTATGTGTCCTGGAGGTCCTAACCATGCAGGATAGGTTGGGTGGGTAGTTATTTTAATGTTCAGTGACATGGTGGATCTTTATGTATATTTTTTTTAGGTGATTGTGATTTGTAGAACTTTGTCACTATATGTGTGTGTGTGTGTGTGTGTGTGTGTGTGTGTGTGTGTGTGTGTGTGTGTGTGTGTGTGTGCATTGATTATGCATCGCTAACATTTATGTTAATGCGTTGGCTTTTGTTGTTATTGATTTCCATGAGGTGTCGCTTGTAATTCTTTTAATTATGATGTCGTGTGAATTAAGTGTTGATTGAATCATTGTTACGTGTTTATTATGTGTCATTTTTAATTTTGTTAATGCATGGCTTATGTGTTGTTTTTGTTATGATGATGTATCACTTGTGGTACTATTTATTATGTTGTAACATATTGAATATTCTATTAATTTTTTTTTTACCTATTATACATCTCTTTTTGTTGATGGAATGGAGGGGATGTTATAGTGATATACAAAACATGACAGTAGGGATATTGAAATTGTTTTATAAGGATACGGTCAAATAAATGAGCATAGTTGCATCATAGGAGGAGCCATCCTGACAACAATGTGCATCAAATGTATATATTCAATGATTTTTTCTATGTACATAGAGTTTAGTTATCAAATGAAATAATATTTTCCAATTGGTTTGTTGTTGCAGAAAACAAAATGGTTGATAGAAAAGTTTGTGAGTACTTAATGTATTTTCCTTACTTAATATTTCATCGTTGTTGTGATGTATGCATTTTAATTTATTTACAATAATACATGGATGTGTTATAATAGATGTTGACATACAAAGAAGAGTCGTTCAAAAATTTTATTGGCATTGGATTACATATTGGTTTTTGGTATATGATGGAGTATCAAGGCTCAATTGATCGATTTGTAAGTAAATATGTTGTTTTAGTTTCCTTATTTTATAATTAATGGAAACACACAAAAAAATTAATTACATCTATTTTTTGTCATGGTGTATAAAACTTGCAAGGAACACAGTATGGAGTGGAGCCAACATAAGATATCTTGATATATGACATGAGGAGTGGATTTGAAGAAATGTGTATTTTTTATGAAGAAATCATAGCTATGGCACTCTTTTTTATTTACAAAATCATCTATATTATATTACAAATGAAGATATACTCATTACACTTTCTTTCTATGTTTGTAGATGGAATATGAAGATGTCCAATGTCAAACTCAAGCCAATTAACCAAACATTCCAAAGAACCCAAGTGCAATACACTGTGAAAGTGATGAAGATATGAGGCATGAAAGAGGCTCGAGCAACCATAGTATTTCAAGAGATGGATGACGATCATCGAAATCGAAGGCCACAAGTTGTATATTTTGGAATGTTTGTCTATGAAAACTAGACATGTTATTTAATGTGGTTGTCCGAATTGGATGATGATATTTTACCAATAATTATAACAATTATTTATCAACATTTTGAATATCGTAGACGTCTATGTTGTCCCATATTGTATAACGAAGGGTCTATTATTTTTACATAGTAAAATTGATTTCCTTTTATTTTCTACTCTCGTAAAATGTTATGTTGTTGATTAAATATATGGATGATGTATATTGTTACAATGAATATTGTTATCAATTGTTATATATATTTAAATGATACAACAGACATTAAAGAAATGATTATATCCAAACACAATAACTAAAATATTAAAATCAAGATTATTATTAAAAAATGTTTTATTTTTTTATGATTAATTGACATTTTGTTAAAAACATAAGAAGTTGCATTTGCATGCCCACAATGTGGAAAATTTTTGCATTGCAACTTATTGTTGCATTGTATTTATTTGAAATAAATGGTGCAATTTATACATATTTATGCACCGGTGTGAGGAAACTATAATAAAAACACCAGTTCCCTTAATGACAAAAAATGGACCACTTCCTTCAATGATATTGTTACAACTACCATTATTGTTAACACTATCATTACAAGAACTTATGGTACATAAATTGATATTTGCATCAGTTATTTTATGTATAAAGTACACATTGATTCTTTCATGATATTAAATATGCACTGGGGATTCATAACATATACAATACACATTAGTGTGTATCATAAATGTGGTGCATTGGTGTGTATTATTGGTATAAATTTCTTAGTGATTTCAATATATAAAAAATGCACCATGGAAATTGAAATATGTAGCACGCATTGGTGCTTAGTGTTGGTATTTTGAGGCACTTCTGAGTATCAATACATTGTGTACCAGTGCATTATAAACATAAGTATAATAACAATGAGATTGATTGAATTAAGCACACCATGAAAAAAACCTCCTCCAGGACCTTCGGTTGCCCATAATTTTTATCTAGTGAAAATATATTAAACCTTTACTATCAATAGCGAAGGTTTTAGTAGAGGTTTTTTGATAATTTTTCCAAATATTTTAAAACTAAAAACCTCTACAAAAACCTTTGCTAGAAGGTGTTTTCTTTGTAGTGAACTATCCTCTATAGTCCAAAAAACAACACACAAGCTACTAAATAGAAATTATAAACATGATCAATTATGAAACTCATCACCATTGTTGGAAATAAGATCCTCATCATTAAATATAGGATCATCCATGATTGGTGCATCCCATGTTTGGTGCTTTCTACTAGGGACCCCTTGTATAAGGTTGTTTTAGGGTTTCTTTGCTCTATTATTGTTTGATTGTTTTGGTTTTCTTTCGTTGTTAGATTCATGCCAATTCATAGTAGCATCATCTTAACCAATAAATCTAATTGATTCCATATTGAATTGACAAGTTTGTTATAGAATCGTTCACTAAACTGATTAACTTCCTTTCGGGGTCAAATTAAGAGAACTAATTAGTTCTAATTATAATTAGACCAATTTTAAACACATTAAGTTGGAAACATTATTACATACATCAAACTCTAATTTTAGTTGAAATCATGTTAATAACATCAATACCTCTACATATACCATATATTCATATTTAAATTAAAATTTCCTTAGAAATATCATTACACTAATGATATAAAACTCTTATTTAGATTGATGTTTCCAATAGAGTAATTTCACAAATGATTTTTCCACCTCATATAAAATCTCATCCTATAAACCCGACATTGAAACTATTATTTTCAACCCAACACATATAAGATTCGATATGAATATCATTTCCTTTCTAGAAGTTTAAAAAACACTTCATCTCCAAATGCCTTATTATATTATTACCTTTCTAGATATATTATTACCAACCTAGCTCCTAATCTGTAAAATCTTAAGGGTGAGTGCACAAATTTGGTGGATGATAAAATGACAATGGGGTGAGTAGGAGCACGCCCTCGCAACAACACATGCATGTTTCTAGGAATGCGCACATGTTCTTGGATGTGATAGGTTTGGAAAACCTTGAACCTCCACTCATCAAGTTGTTAATGTTTAAGCCATTATTATAGCTCTTTGCATTTCAATAGATAACAATAGCATAAGATAGAATCACTGAGAAATACACAATCACAAGAGACACATCATTTATCCTAGGAAACCCTCATGGGGCAGAAAACCCAACAAAACTTCCTTAATATAGATAGCCAATACAATGCTAAGAGATAACTCAAACAAGTACAGAAAGTCCTCCCCCAAAGATGTGCCTCTCTCTCTCTCTCTCTTCTCCAACTACAGCTCCGAGACTTGTCTCTCAATGAAAAAGTTAGTGTGTATCTAAGTGAGGCACTAGCCTCCTTATTTATATAAGTCTGGAACATGTGGAAGTGTCTTTTCACTGGCAGGGCTGACTTCTTCTTCTAGGTGGTTATAACCACCTTTATTATATTTCGAGGCTTCTTTAATATATTCTAGGGCCGACTTCTCTTTCTTCCTATTACAATTACATTATGACCAATCCACAAAAGGGGATTTGGTCCTTTACAGTAGCCGACATGATCAATCCACAATGGGGATTGATCCAATGAATAATATATCAAATAATAATTAGAATACACTTTGCAGTTACATTATTTCAACACTCGCCCTTAACAAGAAGGGTATTCTTCAACAACATTAGACGAGATAGATGCCTTTATCATCAACAACATTAGGATGACAACATCATCAATATCATCTTGGAACACTAACTGGTGTATCTATAAATCATCAAAATTTTTCTTCATCGGCAACATCGCCATTCTCAAAGGAATGCAATCATCATCTGCATCAATATGAATTAGTATAAAACTAATACATCATCATCATCACAGCACGAAGCTCGCTCTTCATAATACATGATTGGCTTTACGTCATAACTATTAAGTTGGAAGCTCAGTACTTGTATTTCTTTATATCACAAAAATCAAGCTGGAAGAAAGATAATAGACTGGATTTACGTCACAACTTCTCAAGATAGAATCACAGTACTAGTCTCATCTCAATGTCTTTCTTTACGTCACATCACTCAAGATGGAAGCAAGATACTAGACTGGCTTTACGTCGCAACTTCTCAAGCTAGAAGCACAATACTAGTCTCATCTCATCATCTTGCTTTATGTCACAACACTCAAGCTGGAAGAAAGACACTAGATTGGCTTTACGTCATAGCTATCAAGATGGAAGCATAGTACTAGTCTCATCTAATCGTATTTCTTTACGTCACAACACTCAAGCTGGAAGAAAGATACTAAAATGGATTTATGTCACAACTATCAAGATAGGAGCATAGTACTAGTCTCATCTCATCATCTTTCTTTACATCACAACACTCAAGCTAGAAGCAAGATACTAGACTAGCTTTATGTCACATCTATCAAGCTAGAAGCACAATACTAGTCTCATCTCATTGTCGTGCTTTATGTCAAAACACTCAAGATGGAAGCAAGATACTAGATTGGCTTTATGTCACAACTATCAAGCTGGAAGCACAGTACTAGTCTCATCTCATCGTCTTGCTTTACGTCACAACACTCAAGCTGGAAGTAAGATACTAGACTAGCTTTACGTTACAACTATCAAGTTGAAAGCACAATACTAGTCTCATCTCATCGTCTTGTTTTACGTCACAACACTCAACATGGAAGCAAGATACTAGACTGTCTTTACATCACAACTATCAACCTGGAAGCAAAGTACTAGTCTCATCTCATCATCTTTCTTTACATCACAACACTCAAGATAGAAACAATATACTAGACTGGATTTACGTCATAGCTATCAAGATGGAAGCACAGTACTAGTCTCATCACAACAACTACACCCCTTTAGAGGAATGTCCTTTCAGACTATACCAATCTTATCTCGAAAGTACTCAAAATTTACACGAGATAGAGTCTTGGTCAACACATCAACAACATGTTCATTTGTGCTAACGTACTAGAAATTTAAGGCTCCTATCTGCACCATGTCACAAATGTAATGATAACAAATCTCTATGTGTTTCGAACTCTCATGGAATACGGGTTTCTCTGTCATCTTTATACATATCTGGTTGTCACATAGGATCGTGGTTGCTTTCATATCTAGGTCAAATAGACCGGTCAACAAATTTAAATGCCATATAGCTTCACAGCTAGCAGAACATGCAGCAATGTATTTTTCTTCCACTGTGCTGAGAGAAATGATGGATTGCTTCCTACTCTACCATGAGATCGTGGTTGATCCCAAATTGAAACAACATCTTGAAGTGATTTTCCTTTCAGAAACACTTCCTATCCAATATCAATCATTGTACCCACTCAATGTGAAATAATGATCTCCATCATAATTGAGACCACAATCTAATGTACCCTTAAGGTACCTCATCACCTGTTTTGCAGCCACAAAGTGAACATGCCTGGGTTCTACCAAAAAATGACTTAAGGTGTTCATGGAAAAACAAATATCTAGTTTGGTGTTCATTAGGTACATCGGTGATCCAATAATTTGTCTATACAGTGTGGCATCAATCAATTCTGACAAAGTATTGAACAACAACTTCAGCTTCATTTCCATGGGTGTATTCATGGGCTTGTACTCTAACATGTTGAATCTCTTCAAGGTTTCGACTGCATACTTCCCTTGGTTAAGGAAGATCCTCTCTGGACTCTGCCATACCTTAAGACCTAAGAAATAATGCATTAGGACAAGGTCTTTCATCTCAAATTCTGAAGCAAGTCTCTTCTTACATTTAGTGATGAGCTTTTCTTCTCCAGTTAAGAAAACTTCATCCACATACAGTAATAGTATTACTGGCTCATCATTCATAACCTTGAAGTAGAGGTTACAATTTTCTTTACTCTTGGTAAATCCCAAGCTCGTCAGAAAGATGTCTATCTGGCCATACCAAGCTCTAGGAGCTTGCTTCAATCCATACAATGCTTTCTTCAACTTGCAAACATGAGATTTCCTGTATTCAACTTCAAATCCTTGAGGTTTCTCTATATACACTTCCTCTTCGATAACACCATTTAGGAAAGTTGCCTTTAATTCTATCTGGTGTAACTTCCACTTCATATTAGCTGCAAGGGCTATAATGGTTCTGATCGAAGTGTATCTAGCTACATGAGCGAATGTCTCTTCATAGTCAATGCCTTCTTTTTTATAAAAGCCACGAGCTACAAATCTTGCTTTATACTTCTCAATACTTCCATCAACAACGTGTTTTATTTTGAAGAGCCATTTGGATGATACCACATCCTTGCTATTCAGTCTAGAAACTATTTCCCATACATCGTTCTTTATTATGGATTGGTATTATTCTGTCATGGCATCTACCCATTCTTTCTTCTGAATGGATTCTTCAAAGCAGGTAGGATCCTTTTCTAGGATATCACACATCAAATCCATATAACTGGAGAATGTCTTAGGTCTCTTAACATGTCTCGTGGTTCCTTCAGTAACACCATATTTCTCTCCATATTGAATAATCTCTCTAGCCCAAGTTGGCTTTCTTTTATGGGATATTGTCATATGAGGAGGTTCTTGAAACTCTACTACATCATGATATTCTAGAATTTCCTCATTAGGGAAAGTTACAACTTCCCTCACTGGTTTAGCAGCTCTAGGAACCTCCCTCACTGATTCTATAAGTTTGGGGATTACGGGTTCCTCTTCATATACCTCTTCAAGATGGCATTTTCTTGATTTCTTGAGCGTTGTATCTTCATCAAAGGTCACATCCCTGCTGATCTCAATCTAGTGGTGACCTGGTATATAGATCATGAATTCCTTGGAGAGCTCACAGTATCCCACAAATATTCCCTTCTTTCCTAAGGGTTCCAACTTGTTTCTTTTCTCTTTCAGTATATGTATAAATACTAGGTAGTGAAATATTTTGAGATGGCTTACCTCTGGCTTCTTTCCGGTGAACATATCTTCCGAGGTATTGAACCCAAGTGCACTATGGGACAATCAGTTTTGCACATATATGGTTTTCATGGATGCTTCTGCCCATAAGAACATAGGAAGATCTTGATTGTGGATCATGGTCTTCACGACTTCCATTATTGTTCTGTTCTTTCTTTCAGCCACAACATTTTGTTGAGGATTATAGCGAGTAGTGAGTTCCCTCTTGAGCCCAACATATTTACAGAAGTTCATGAACTCTTTTGAGGTGTATTCTCCTCCATTATCTGACCTGAGTATCTTGATATTTCTTTCAGAAAGATTCTCTATCAAGTCTTTAAATTCCTTGAATTTGATGAACACTTCATCTTTATATTTCAAGAGATACAACGAGGTCTTATGAGAATAATCATCAATAAATGATACATAATATACTTACCCACTAATGGAGGACGATGGCATTGGGCCACACACTTCTGAATGAATGATTTCTAGGACTCCTTCTTCTTTGTTGTCTCTCTTTATAAAAGGGTTCTTGATGTTCTTCCCTTCTGCACATCCATTTCATAAGCCTTCATGTTCAACCTTGAGTTCTGGTAAACCTGTGACCACTTTTCATATGTATGGTAGCACCTTGTAGTTAATGTGAGCTAGTATTTTATGCCAAAGTTCACATGGATTCTCGATGGCATGGGTCATGGAAGTTTCTGAGTGACCCTTTAGCTTATACAAGCCACCTTCTTGTTTTCCAATGATGATTTCTTCTTTTAAGGTTTCTCTTTTATCCCACATAAGAACTTCTCCATCTATAAAAGAAACTCTGAAGCCTTTCTTCTCTAAAGATGATATGGAGAGTAGGTTCTTTGTCAAACCTGGTACATATAGTACATCCTTAATCTTCATTGTGTTTCCTAAATTAATCTTATAGTTTGATTCTCCCACTCCCTTGATGGAATATTGATAATCATCTCCAAGTGTCACTTTCTGAGAAAACTTATTTTCTGAAATGTAAGAGAGAATATCTCTTTGTCCTATCATGTGCTTGGAGGCACCACTATCAATGAGCCAAGTGTCCTCTCCAGGTGTTACCGATCCTGAGAGGGTTGAGATTAAGACATCTTATTTAATTTGTTCTCTTAACATCTTTGTAGGTGGCTCTTCATCTTCAACTGCATGGGCATGGTGCCTCTTTTGTTTCCTCTTATATTCTTCTCATCTAGCTAGAAACAATTTTGGAATGTGTCCCATCTTGTCACAATGGTAGCATTGTACAAATGAGTAATCTCTTTCCTTTCGTTGTCCTTTCTTCTGGAATCTCCTTGGATGAGATTCTTTATGACTAAATTTGTTTTGGGGTTGAGACTCTTTGTAAGTCTCTT